>VWZG01010248.1:147856-272914 GCA_013396735.1 Grallaria varia
CTCCTGAACACACAAAAGTTGTGAAAGAAACAGTCATCTCTCTCTCCCCCCCCCCCCCTTTTTTCTCTCTCCCCTCTCTTCGCTCTGTCTCCTGTATAACGCGGGTTTGTTTTGTGTGTTGTTGTTGTCGTCGTGTTGGTTTTTTAATTATTATTAATATTATTATTTTTAATTCTGATTTGTATTAACATTTGCTGAGTAGGCAGAGCAGGGATGCTGCCAGCAGCCACAGTGGGACGGCCAAACTCATGGAGCCGTTGTCTACTCTCCCTGTGCCGGGTCCTGCAAGGTGCGAGAAGGGAGAGAAAAGAAGACAAGATTACATATGGCTGGGTGAGATGGGGGGTAACACAGCAACACAGAGCTTTGCTCCCAGGCTGCTCCTGCAGCGGTGGGCTGGGGCTGCTGGCCACAGCCATCTTCCCAACTCAGTGAGCCTCCCTCCAGCGCAGCTGCAGGCTGCTGCCTGGCAGCTCCTCAGCATCCTCCTCTCTGCCCAACACTCCAATGGCACACCGTTTTTCCCGAAACAACACTCAGGTTGGAGCAAGCAGGAAGGCTCAATCCCAGCTGCTGACCACATCCCATCCCTTGCTGTGCCTCTAGTTGGGATCTGCTGGCCTTCTAGCACAGGAACACACTTCACATCTTTGCAGGCACCGCCCCTGGTCACCAGCCCCATATCTGCCCCCTCTGCCACCTCCCCACTGGTGGCCCTGAGATGCCAGGACTTGTAATCATGCACAGTGGCCAGTGCCTGTCTGAGCCAGACACCAGCTCCACAGGAGTCGATTTCTCACAGTGGGCTGATCAATAAAATATGGGCCCAACAAGCAGACGTCTCCACTCCCTGACACGGGCTCTGCTGCAATTATTTGTTTCGGAATTGGGGTGAAGGAAGGCTTTGCTGTTGTGTTTATGGCCCTGTGGCGTGACACCTATGGGGTGAGGGTGCAGGGTATGCCAGGGAGGTTGATTTTTCATAAGGGTGGGAAACGAAGTTGTATGTGTGTCCATGCACATCCACAGGCTCTGTCAGAGTGGGCAGGGAGGAGCACGCTGCTGCAGCAACAAATAATGCAGCCTCGCTCCAGGAATATTAAGCACTAACACTCCTGACATTTTCTCATTCATCCTCTCGTTTATGGGTTCCCTTTTCTGGATGGCTTTTACAGCAGTGATGCTGTTTTAAATTCACCCTGCAATACCAAGCCCTGGCAGCCCTTCCTTTGTATAGGGCAGCCAGATGTACATGGCTGCGGTTCTGTAAATGCATGCTCACCACGTATATGTGCGCATATGAGTACACATGTCTGTACATTTACTTATATGTACACATGCATGCATGCACCTGGATATGCACATGTATATGTACACATATATACACCTACATACATGTACACACACACATATATGTGTACATATACACATATATGTGAGTGTGTATGCAGTGTTTTACACAGAAGGGGTGTAGGAAGATGCTGAAGTGTGGACATGGAGATGAGTTTATCTGTTGGAACTGATCTTTCTGGAGAAGAAAGGTGTCATGCTTACTACCAAGAAAAGCCATTTCTGATGGCTGAGGGGAGCCAAAAAAATGATAAAGGGCCCTGTCCAGGAAAGGCCCATGAGACCAAAGTGCAACTCCCCCTCTCACAACCTGCAGAGCTTACCAGGTGACAACCCCCAATCTACTGAGTGGAGCATGGGTGCCACAGGCTCGCTCAGCAGCACAGTCTGTATTAAACTTGAGCTGGTGACTGAAAGGCAGCAAATCCAAGGAGGATATATCCAGAGCCCCTGAAATTCTGTTGCACTTTCATTTGTTGGATTTCTTCCTAATGTAGCCTGTCACTTATTAGATTAGCTGTTTGTGCCCCATTTCTATTCTTTCATTATTAAGGAAATATGTGGTAAATTGTGTGGAAAATTTATATTCAATCTATGGCTTCTTTTTACAGCTGGTCCCTGGACATCTTTTGTGGCTTGTCAAACAAATCCTACAACACTGGCTTTTTACTCCTTTTTTGGGTGACAGGAACTAATTTTCCCCTCTGAGCTGAGGAACTAGTTTAAATTCAGGTACAACCCTTACTTGATGTATGTTTCAGAGAAAGCATCTTTCATGGTGAAATAATTGTGGTGAGGTTGTTTGGGACCATTTGCATCCCTTATTGACAGTGAAGAAGTTCCAAAATTACTCCTCTGGCCCATCAGATAATCAAGAGCACATCAGGCAGGCTGTGTTGCCCACACAAAATTTTCAGCCATCATATTTTTGCTATTTGACTTAAATACTATTTGTCTTATATACTATTTGTCTTAACACATGCAGTGACATGTATGTAAGACATACACATCTGGCAGCAAATTCCCTCCTTGCCACTTTGCTAGGGTTCCCATGCAATCGGAGCAAAGGCATATGCACCTATGGTGGCATGCAAGTCACACCCAGGACAGCAGAGGCAGGGCGACATTTGTCCTTGGCAGCCTTAATACATGTAAGCGCTTGTCTTGGGGTTTGTGAGCTTGGTGGGGGCCAGAGGCATGGTATAGTAAAGAGAAGACCTTCTGCAATACTTAGGTATAAGAAAGGACACCCAAGGAAACATGGTGCGATGAAAATCTTGGGAAAGGGTCACACCAGCTTCTGTTCTGCTTGAGCTTGTGTGCATAAGCTTGACGAGCTAGAACTCCCACCTCCACAGCTAAAAAATGGTGTGAGTTACATGGCCTCGTGTTTCTCCACTAAGCTCCCTGTGTGTGCCAGTGAGGTGGTGGGGCTGGCTGCAGACACCTCTCCATGGGCAGTCCTGAGCATCTCCTGCACCTCGCACCACGCTAACACCAGCAGCTGTTTGCACCAGTGGGCTGTGTAGCTGTGCAGGCGTTGGGCAGTGTATTACACTGGCCAGGAGGCCTGGCATCCAGCGTGGGCCCTGCATGCAACCATCAGGGCCACCTATAATCCCTGGGTTTTACAGCAGAACTGGTTTAAGTACATGCCACGGATGCTACATTTACTGTCACGTGTACTGCAAAAATGGGAAAAGGTTATAGTTCAATCAAAAATAAAATTATCAAAGGCTTTTGGCGGACACTCATTGCTCACAGTGTAATAAAGAGTGAAAATGTTACAATAAAATAGAATATTAATCTTTGCATGAAATTTTGCACAGAAAATAGTATCCATTTTCAATTCACTCTATCACTCGTAGGCTTCCTTCCCAGACACAACTTGGGCTGTGACGGCCCATACTTGCGTGATGAGTCCCCTTTGTGTGCACGAGCAGCTGCTGCTGTGGGCTGTGTGCGCCACTGCCGCGGGCACCAGGGCACCCACACGGACACGGGTGAACATCCACGCCGGCAGGAGCGCGCCAGCGCCCACAGCGATCGCGCTGTGCTGCCCGACACGCACAGAGGAGCGCTCACCGCCACCCTCCGCATCTGCGCGCTCCCCTCCCGCAGGCACGCCCGGCCATGCACACGGGGACATTCACACGTGGACATGCACACCCCCAGAACGCCCTCCGCCAGGTG
Organism: Grallaria varia; assembly: GCA_013396735.1. Lineage (NCBI taxonomy): Eukaryota > Metazoa > Chordata > Aves > Passeriformes > Formicariidae > Grallaria > Grallaria varia. The sequence continues at coordinate 151,400 of VWZG01010248.1, forward strand.
TGTACACACACTCCGCAGATGCAAAACCCCCGCCCCGCAGCAGATGCTGCCCCCCNCAGCCTCCCAGCCCTCGCCCCCTGTCCCCGCCCCTGTGCCCGTCGCGGCCGAGCCCGCGGTCTCCGGCGCCCTCTTGCGGCCCCCGAGCGGAGCCGCCCCCGCTCGGAGCCTCTGGCGGAGACCCCCAGAAAAGCCCTCCGAGAGACCCGTCTGCGCTTCCCTGCTACATCTGCGCTGGCGCCGCGGGCTTCGGGGCTGTCCCTGCGCTCTCCTGCTTCGGTAACCCTGAGCCTGTGCCCTGGGCATTTGCTGCCATATCCCGGCATAATCATCCCCCGCCCCTCGCAAGTGGGCAGCCCTGCCACTTCCGCCACCACCCAACAGCTTTGGTGGGGGTGTTCTTCTACCACGGATGGAGAAGGAAATGGGGTTTCCGATGATAATTATGAATTAATAAGACTATCTGGCAGCAGTTCACAGATAAACCCCTAAGGGACCCCAGACTCTAAACGCTGACCGAGTCAGAGCCCATTAAGCAAATCAAGAAGGAGCAGACTGAAAACTGGCAAGGGCAAAATGACTGCACTGCTCTTCCCTGCTCCAAATGTGAGACATTTCAATACCTGGTGCAGATGCAGGTGGAGCCCCACCACGGTGCCTAATTATGCTGCAACAGCCCCACAGGACACTGTGCCCTGTGTTTCCGAGGGTTTATCCATGTCACCGGGTAGCCTTGGCCAAGATTTAGAGAGCTGTAGCTCTCTGAGGGCTGAAAGGGACCATGTGCAGCCCCCATCCCACCCCTCTTCCCAAGACAGAGTGACCGTAGCTGCATCCTTAAATGTAACCATGGGAAAAAGCGAACCATGCCACTTGTGACCTCAGCTCTCCTGCTCACCTGTGTGGAACAGCCCTGTATGCCAACCTGGCTCAGAGAGGCTCCAGGATTCTTTTCCTGACACTCCTGGGGGAACTTCTACATACTTTTGTGAGTGGGGAGGCAAAAGGAGTGGTGAGGCCCTTAAGTTTGAGACTTCAGTGGTTTTACCTTGCTCCAAGCAAACCCTTCTGTGCAGCACGAATGGGAAGAGTTGCTGCACACTCTTACATGCAGAGGACTGCAAGATGGGCTAGGTTCCACTAGAGAGGACGGGTAGGTAAGCTACTATACCATAATTTGTATGGTATAGCTGTAAAGCTTTTTTTGGTGCATGTGTGTGTGTGTGTGATGGCTCAAATATTGCTCCTGGTCCTGTGAAGAGTAGAAAAAGACACAGCAAGAAGGATGGTGGTACTTGGATGAGGTAGCAGAGGGAGAGGGCAAAAACAGGGTGCTGTTGACACTCACAGCAAACCACACAGAGGTTGCAAAGCCAAGAGCTGCTCTCTTCCTCAGAAACACCCTGCCTCTAAAAGGAGCACACCACAAGAAAAGACCTTTGCTGGGTCAGTCCAAAGGTCTTGTCTAACCTTCAGTCCTGTCCCCTGCGAGTTCTGGGTGGGGGCCAGCCAGGAGCACATGGCCAGCATAGCATCATACTGGCCTGCCTCAGGTGCTTCAGAGACATCCTGAGCCAGCGGAAGCTGCACCTCTTGAGAGATTAATTTCTTCTTCCATGAACTTGTTCAGTTACTTCTGGACTGCCTGAAGACTTCCATATCCACAACCTCCCTCAGCTCTTTAGGGAACACAGCAGCAGCCAGCCCCCAGCCCAGCAATGACATTATGGTCACACATTAAATTTGGGTGCTATGTTCTCCTGTGACTTTAGGACCTTGGCATTAACAGGTGGTCTGGCACACTGGCTGCTACTAATTGCTACCTGAACTGCCTAGATTAAAACTGTCTCAGTCACTCCTTACTCTGCAGTCTCCTCTGCTGACTACGGGAGAGCCAGGCCAAGGAAGCTGCTCAGGAAAGAATTAGCTGGGGTGTGTTCAGATCTTCCTAGGAAAGGCAGATGAGCTTTTTTTCAAGAAAACTGTTAAGAAAGAACCTACACAGTTTTCGAGAGACTAGTGGCCACTGAATGCTCAAATCCTGAATTGCAGAGCTGCAAATGTCCCCACTACATCTGGGGCACAGCTCTTACTGAGCCTTCATCTGATGCTACCTACGCAGCTGAAAGCAGCACAGCTTAGTTGTGAGAGGACTCAGCATGATGCCCCACAAGGCCTCAGCAACTGAGGCTCTAGTGGTGCATCCTCTCTGGCACAGACTCAGACTTGCTGGCTGCAGAAGTCACTGAGGGTGGAGGAGATTTCTGAGGCCTGATCTTTGTGGGATGAATAAAAGGGACCTTTTTCTCCCTGCCTTCAAGACTTGAATTTTTAGTGCTACAAGGCACTGCAACACAACACAGCCTCAGCACCAGTGTCCAAGGTCGGAAGGTGGCTCGGTAGCCCTGCACATGCCCTACCTCATGGCCATTGTTGGCCCCTTGAAGCTTACAGTGCCACTGTGGGTTGGAGGCTGCATGAGGAGGTGATAAATGCGTAAGTGCCTCTGGGCAGAGGCACAGGAAAAGGCTGTTGTGATGAGAGATATAAGAAGGGGACTGAGGGGATAGGATGAGCCTTGCACTTGTACAAACGCTGGGCTACAGCACAGGAAATGGTACTGGCGAAAGTCTTCAGCTGAAATGGCAATATAGGAATGCCCAGCTCAGGGCATGGACAAGAGGGCATGGGCTTAAGCTCTCGCAGGGGAGGTATAGATTAGATATCAGGAAGAAATTTGTTACAGAGAGAGTAATCAGGCACTGGAATAGCCTGCATAGAGAAGTGGTGGATTCACTGTCCCTGGAGGTTTTTAAGATGAGACAGGACATGGCACTTAGTGCCATGATCTAGTAATCACAATGGTCTTGGATCAAGGGTTGGACTTGATGATCTTGGAGGTCTCTTCCAACCCAGTTGATTCTATGATTCAAAAGGAGGAGATGACAAGCCAGGGTGAGGATGGTGAAATGGGGAGCTTTATGTAAGCACACAGGTTGGATAGGTAGTGAGAACTCACCCTGGGAGAAAGGGAGATAATGAGAGGAAATTAAGCCCTGATCAGGCATAGGAAAGCAGGGATAGAGGGAGATAGTACAGGAGAGTGATGGTGCTTATGGGAAGAGGGCATTAGTACCAAGACTGCAAAGGTAGGCAGGCAGCCATTACCAGCCCGGGGTCAGAACTGCTGAAGAAGAAGAGGAGTTTCCTACAGAGCTGTTTAGATATGGACGCGATGCCCGGTGAAGCTGAAACGCCAACAAGCAGGTAGGAGAAAAGGCACGGCAGCAGGTGAAGGCGCGCTGCCAGCGCTGTGCCATCGTGCAGGCGCACCGCGCTTGCAGTCTCCTGTCCGGCACCGTCCCTTCCCCGGCGGCCTCGGCTGTGCCCCCCAGCCATCCAGCTACCCAGCAGCAGGGCCGCTCCCTGCCTCCCTACATCCATCCTTCCCACCTTCCTTCCCTCTCTCCCTTCCTCCAAAACCGCCGCTCCTTCGCCGCGAGGTGGCGGCCAAAGGCCGCGAAACCCCAAAACTGTGGTTCCTCCTCCCTCGCGTCTCCAGGCAGTCCCCGGAGTGGAAGTGGCAGGGATGACCCTGGGAATTACAGCCGGGGTTCGGCGGCTCCGCAGACCCGCCCCGTAAAACCCCAGGTCCCGCACGGCGGAGGTCCCGCGGGTCCGTGGGGAGGGACAGGTGCCAGCCTTGCACGCTTCTATACGGCCACGATTATATGGCATGGAACCTGATCCACGCCAGCCCGCGTCTCTTCACAATCACCATTTATCAGCCTCCTCGGTAATACCCCACTGGGGGAGGTGGGGAGGGTGCAGATCCGACCAGTTGGCTGGTTCTGACCATAAAAAGCAGGACATCTAGCCACTATGGCAGCAGAAACTGAGGTTGCAGGGGCGAGGAGGGGAGGTGGTGTGGTGGTGGTGAAGTTTCTAACCCATTCTACTCATTATTCTTATGATGGCCCCCCCAAAACAATGACACGGACCTTTTGGACTGAGTCCAGCGAAGGGCCATGAAGATGCCCAGAGGGCAGGAGCACCTATCCTATTAAGACAGGCTGAGAATTGGTGTTTCTTGGCTTGGAAAGAGAAGGCTCTGGGAGACCCCACCGTGGCCTTTCAGCAGCTAAAAGGGGCTGACAAGAGCTGGAGAAGTACTTTCTGAAAGGCACATGTAGTGGTAGGAAGTAATGGTCTTAAACTGAAAGAAGGTAGATTTAGATTGTATATAAGGAGGAAATTCTTCACTATGACACTAGAGAGACATTCACAGAATCTGTGGATGCCCCATCCATGGAAGTGTTCATGGCCAGGTTGGATGGGATTTTGAGCACCGTGGTCTAGTGTAAAATGTCCCAGCCCATGGCAGGGGAGTTGGAACTAGGTGATCATTAAGGTCCCTTCCAAGTCAAGCCATTCTATGACTCTACTTCCCCCAGATACTCCGCTTCTGTCTCCTCACTCCGTCCAGCTCCCTTTTGCAACAACAACAGCACTCCTGAAGGGACCCATTAGAGAAGGGCTGGAGGTTTTGGCATGACATGTAATAACCCTTGCTCAAGAGGCAAATGAGGCCAGATGAGTAAGCAAAGCCACAAATTCACCAGGTTGCACAGAGGCATGCCTCCAAATGTTATAAGCACAATGATCATCACCAGCAGAAACTGAACCCTTGACTTTTAAGATTCCCAACACAGACCTTTAAAAAGGGTCATTTAAGATGCAGGCAGAAAGCAGATACATTCCTGGTCCATATTCAGAGGGGAAAAAAAGCACCCATCCATCTACATGTTTCACACCCACATTTGCCAATCTAAAATACTCTGCTGGGTCCTGAGTCCCATCATCTGAGTAAACTGAAACGGAGGCAGGAGAAGAGACAGCAGGCAGCAGTTTTTCTTGTATTTACATCAACAGCACTCCAGGGCTTGATGTATCTGCAGTGCTGATGGAGGAGAGCCCACCAAGAAGTTTCAAAGGGTATCAGGGAGCTACTGGCTCCTTTTTTGCTTGGAGAAATCTGCCCTTGAGATCCAGTCAAAGAGCATGGGGTAAAAACTGGTGTTAGAGGGCAATCAGTCCCCATTAGTTTCTGAATGGAAGTGAGGCCAGAAGGCAGCATGGGATGGGCTAGGAGAACTTGTCTGTGAGGGGAAGGAAGGAGTTATGGTATAGCAAGTATAGCCAGCCTGCTGTTTTTCCAAGTGTTGTCCACCCTGAGGGGCTCTGGTCTCCATGCTATTGATAGGTTTACAGTGAGTGATATGCTGTTGATTGGCTACTTACAGTGAAGGCTGGAGTCCTGCTTCTTGAGCAAACAAAAGCACCAAAAATGAGTGAGGGGTGGGAAAAAAACCCCCACTTCTAAATAAGAAGGTGCGAGGGAAAGAGGATGTGCATCATACAGGTGTCTCTATCATCTCATTCCCTAGGGACTGAAGGGGTCTTAGGGTTTACATTTGCCAGATCCTGGGCAGGGAGCAATTTTTCCTGGTCTGTTAACTCTCTTGCCAGGGCTTCAGAAGATGAAATCTTTATTATCATGAAGGCTTAAAAGGGAGGAATACTGTTAATTCCATTTTCAAGGTCATACTTTGAAAGTTATTAATTTCTTTCTTCCAGGGCTTTGCACTCTACTCTGAGGCTTTAGGGATTACCAGTTTCTACTTACTAGGGTTCATTTGGGGCTTTTTTTCTTACTCCTTTCCTGTTCCTTCCCCCGCTTCTTTGAAAAGAAGTCACATTTTTTCCCTCCCTGTTCTCAATATTGAAACTACTTCGTTCATTGCCTGCTCATTCCCCATTGTCACTATCAGTTCTGTTCCTGTAATTAAAACTTGACGGTGACTGCAGTGGCAATAGGCTGGCTTTCCTAGAGGTGGAAGTACCACTGTGTAAACTAGGGAGGATGCCCTCCAGCAACTCTCCAACAAGATTAAGGAAATGTCTCTGGTGTCTATCAATCTTTGCACTCGGTTTAATGTATTTGAGAATTTGCTCATGCTTTTTTAGCACTGAGCAGTTCTTCCCCATGTTTTGGAGCTCATTCATGGTGTACTAAGTACTCATCTATCATACCTTATGTCTGAGCGAAGATTCATTCTGTTATGCGGCTCACCCATCCTTCCCTAAGGTCTAAAGAATATCCCTGAAATCGTATTTCTCTGTGTCTTTCTGAGAAGGTCATGGTGTTCAAGACTGGCTGCTCACACCATTTATCCTGGAGCTGGTTTATAGTAATCCTATTCTAAAATTGAACTGTTATCCTGACCAGTGAGGTTGGTGGTGACTAGAAGACCACCTATGTTTCAAGGTTACACGGATCTTTCATCACCAAGTCTGTCCTGTGTATAAAAAAAGTTCCAAGGCTTTTTCACAGCTCAAGAAATAGTTCTCCCACTCTTTTCATTTCCCTAGCAACTGGAGATGTAAAAAAAACAAAACCAAAAAACACTTGGTAAACAACCGATACAAAATCAGATACTTAAAACTGCATTGTCTTCACATCATTCACTGAAGACTCGCATTCTACAAGCAAAACATCAAAAAACTCCCACTTAGCACAGACTTTTTCAGCGGACATCATGGGGAAGATCTGAGCTTTTTCTGCTTTTCCCTTTACCAGGATAAAGCAATGTCTCCCCTGCTCACCTCTCAAGCACATGTGTAGAGCACAAAACATCACAGGTGATGCCAGCACATAACCTGGTATCTCAACAAAGGACAAACAGCATAGCTCCCCTCACCCATAGCACACACAGGCCTAGAAAGCAGGTTTGCTAATTGGAGGCTCTGGAACCCTTTGAAAAATTAGTATTTTAATCAGCTTCATGTCTATCTGTGTACTTACTTCATCCCTGCTATGGTTTTCTGCATGCTTTGCTGGATATATGGCATGGGAAAGATCAGAGTGGCTGTGGACAGAAATGAAGAGGGAGGGGACGTACCTAGGGGTGACTGCAAAGGAGAGTGGAGCAGGAGAACTAAATCAGGGTGGAGAGTGACCAGCATGCTTGAGGTCACTGGTACTGAAATTCAGTCATATTGCTGCCTCTGCCCCTCCTGTCTTCCTCTAGTATCTGCAGCACAGTGTCCCCCCAGCCTGCCCTTGTGGTCTTCTAAGGGCTATCACTCCTTTCTGGGGACTCTTGCAGCAACCTTAGCAGAGAACAGTGCTTGTCCCCACCCCTCCTTTCCTAGGAGTGGAACAAGCTAGAAGGATGTTTTACCTAGCTTTTGTCACAGGCTGCTTCTGACCAATAAGCAGTACAGGGCCTCTGTCATGGGAACGCTATTAACAAGCCTGTGTGTTCCTTTCATCATTTCAATGAATTAGAGATGTCATGAGAATCAAGCTGGGCCCACGAGCTGGTGTATGTCTCTAAAGTGTGGGGTCTAAATAAATACTACTTTGTGTTCCCTGTTCTCATCAAAATATGGATATGTCTCTGTGTGTGCAATTCCAGAGTGAGATTCCCGGTCACTTTAACACCCTGACATTGCAAGCATGGCTTTAATACCTGGTCCAGGCCTAGGAAAAGCCAGTGCAGAAAGCCACTGTGGCTTCCCACAGCCCATTCCCAGACCAGTCATTAAAAATGGAAAGTTAATACAGCTTACATGGGCAGGCGAGCTGGTCTTCAGCTAGATAAGTTGGAGGAATGGAAAAGATGCCAGAAGCTACTCCTGTTCCTCCTTTAGATGTTCCAGGGTGCTTGGAAATTGTTTGGTGGCTATAGGATGTGCCTCTGAGCATGGGGTGTGCACATGGGGTGTGTGCAGGTGGTGGATATGGTGATCTGGCTCAGGAGTTTAAGCACAGATAACTGTGCCTGTGTTCCTGCAACACCTGCCCCAGGTGCCTGAATGGACCTTGCTGGAGGTATGCTGGTTAAGGCACATCCTTCCCCATGGCCTGACCCTGTGCACCCGTCCATGCATCCCCTCCCCAGACTGCAGAGGGACATGCAGGTGATGTTGGGGAAGGGCCAAGCACATTTCTCCTTTGCTCACCTTGTCACGAGGCCTCTCCCTTTTGCAGGGGAGCTCTGCCGACAGACCCGCTCGCCCACGGCAGGGGAGGACTACCAAGAGTGCTGTGCTTTTTCTGCAAGCCTGCTTTCTTTGGAATGGTTGGGGTTTTTCCCCCATGCACCTCCTCCCTCCCAAATCCCGCACCTCCCTTCTTCTTTCTGTTTGTTCTTGTTTTTGGAGAGAGCGCTCAGACAGCTGTATTAATCATGCAAGCCCAGCCATGTGTAATGTGCTTTATCAACAGCAGTGCAGACACTGAATGGCAACCGGTTCACAAGCAGGCCCGGTGAGCTGCCTGAGCTGGGAAGATAAACCTGCTGCTTCCCAAACCCACTTACCGTCATGGGTTAGTGAATGGAGAGACTGTTCACTTGGGACAATAACCAGAGGGGAGGCCAACTTGTTAGGAAAATTCTGGGGTGGTTTATACTGGAAATGGAAGGGCAAGGTGGAGGATGAAGGTGGAAATTACTCTTTGATCATCTTCTCACAGGGGCTGGAGGAATTTTTGTCTGTGTGTAAGGATTAAATCAAGACAACAGTGGCTGTTCTCCATCCTCCTCCTTGCTTCCCTTCACACTTGGGTTCCAGTCAGCTTGTGTGGCAGCTCAGCACAAGAAATAAGGAGAGCAAGAGGGAGAGAGCAAGGATTTAGGTACACCTGCTGTACAGTGGGGATAAGTTGCCTTCAATGTGTCTAAGAAGGAAGGTTCAGTTGATGACAACAGAAGCTCATCTAACATAAAGATGGTATCAGACTGTGAGTGTCCTCTGGGCTGGGGATATCTGGCTCAGGAGGGTTACAGCCTGCCCAAGCTCTGCTCTGCAGGGTAATCTGCCCATGCTACAATGCTGACACTATCGGACAACTGATTTCCCACAGCAGTCATTCTTCCATGGGTTTGTTTTTAATCTCTGCAGTGCAGTTGTGGGTTTTCTCCCCCACTGGTTCCACCCAACCTCCACACTCCCACCTGACTGCTGCACCCTGACTTTTGTTCCCAGGGCTGTTCTATACGCATGCAAAGCCACACCAGTGACTACACAGACCTTGAAATGCCTTCCCTGTCCCACTTCAAGGGCCCAGCTGGAGGAATCTTTCTGGGACTTCCACTCTCAGTTCCTACCCTCTGCAGCTGCTCTTCCTCATTCACTGGATCCTCCACAGCACTGCTACAATGCAAATATATGCAACCCAAGGCTCATTTTGGAATAAATCTGTCTAAATTAAAATTAATGAACAAAAAGTAGAGAAACAGATCAAGCAATAAAGCCAGTTCTCTTTCTTTCCCCCTTGTCTCTCTTTTTTCTTTAAGAAAGCTCATTTCTTTTCTCTACATTTTTTTTGTGGGGGGAAGAAGCAATTTATTTTTTTCCAAACACAGAAGCTGTCTGTTGCTATTCGGAAAAACCCACTCAACATTGTTGGTAGTTGTAGTAACAAATAATTCTTGGCATTCTATTTTCCCTAAAATGATCTTTCTGGCTACATCCATACTACCCCTTTTTGGAAGATGCAATCATCACCTCTGACTTTGATATTGTTCCATTTAAACCAAATGGTCAAAATAAAATACAGTGCCATCCCTTGCCTGGTATCTATAAAATAGTAAGAAGCAATTAATATGATGTTGGCTGCCTGCCTTTACCCTGTCTTGTCCTTCTTCATCCCTTGGCCTGAAATCCCCACAGGCTTGGCACCCAGTGCAGTCCCAGACCTCAGTGCCTGCAGCCCTGGCAGTGACAGACACTGACTGAGCAGGAGGAGCAGCTTGGTCTGCCTGAGCATCCACTCTGCAGAGCCAATCCCTTCTGCACTCACCAAATGGAGAATGAGCTCTTTGGAAAACCTGGCTGGATACCACCAGCAGGAAGCAAGGAGAACCGTGACTTGTGCTTCCCACCTGGGGTCATGGGCATTATCAGCTGCCAGTGCCTGGGGCTCAGACAGCTTCCAGGGAAGCGAGGCATGCTCTGAGCAGTCAGGCACACATCACTGTGGAGTACCAGTACAGCTGAACTATGGCCCTCAAATGCCTTAGAATTTATGGAAACACCAGACTTCCACATGGCTCCAAATATGCCCTCCTGTGCTTGGTCCCTATGGCTGTGATTTTCCCTTGTTCTTTATCTTTTTCTCTATTTCTCTGTCAGGGTCACAATAGGGCAAAATTTTCTATTTTGGCTTGTTTATGCTATGGCTTCTCCTGTTCTGCCAACTGGTTTGTTTCAAATGCTTGAAGGCTTGAATTTTCACTGACCCTTTCTTGAACCCCAGATAAGAAGGCACCCCCTGGCCTCAGTGAAGAGGTATCCAGAGATGGATGGGCTCTTTAGCTGGTCACTCCATACTGGGAGAGCTGGATTCTGCAGACTGTTCCCACAGCACTGCCTAGTCAGCAAACACCCATAACGTGTTAACCCTTTGCAGCCTGTAGTCTCTGTTGTAACCCCCCATGCTTCTCTCCTTAGCTTCGAAAAACTCAGATGTCCAACCTTTTGCCAAAACAGACCCCACTGACACGAGAGCTGCCGGCTCAGCAGAACTGGTGAGGCCATGCACTAGAGAAAATGAAAGGGAAGCAGGGATGGGTGGACGTCACCACTGCAAGAGGTGAGCTTTCTTTTCCACAACCAGGACCTCCATAGAGAGGAAAGAGGACTGAGAGAGTATTAGAAAGAAAGGTGCTCTCTGTTTCCCACTCTGGTCATCAGACCCAAATGAACATCTCTTTTCTCCCTTCCCCCAGCTCCCACCCACCTGATGAAGGCATTAGTGACAGTGCAGGCTACAGCTAAATGGAGACTATCTACTATCTACAGGCATACAGGGTCATTCTCCGATCAGTGCATGTTTTGGCAGAAAGACAGGACTGGTCATTCTCCTTTTCCCTCCCACTCCACTAATTGCTAACAGACTACTGCTGTAAAGCTTTTGTGAACCAGTTGATGGCCATGACTTTGTCTGATCAGGCCCTAAAAACTGACACACTTATTGCCCTGTGGGCAGCTCTGGATGTGCTGCTTTCTGGGAAACAGCACATCTCCCTTGCAAAGCTGAGGAAGCCTCTAGTTAGTCTGTGGTAAGCTCTAGTCACAAAACTCCTGTGAGGAAGACTCACAGGTTTTGAAGCCCATCAGTTTGGCTAAGCCATTCTGATGTGGACACTAGGTGCTAATCACAGAGGAGAGACTCTATGTTCAAAAGGCTGAGGACGAGGGACAATGGAGGACAAAGACAGAGCTAGTGCTATAATTGGGACAGATCTCCTGGAGGTTCAACAGTGACCACAGTTGCTCTGCCATTGGCAGATGTGGTGTGGAATGAACAAATTCTCCTTTTCCAGAAGAAAAACCCTTTTGAAAAGGCACCCGATGATGCAGTAAGGCCCCTGCTTTGTGACAGCCAGGTCTTGTGTCAGCCCATTAAAACATGGTATTATGAGGCAGACACAAAGATGTGGCATCATCCCAGAAGACATTTCAAGGCATTTTGAATGTCTGGCTGCAAAATCAAGAGGGCTGCAAAATGTACCAAGGACAGTTCAGTTGAGAGCTGAATCAGCTGGGTTCCACCAGCCTTTTAGGGAGCTGCCTCATCAAATTCAAGTCCCATTTGTTTAGTTGAATGGGCTGCTTCTCAGTCTCCAGCCTGCCTGAAAGCAAGATGTTTCCACAGCAGCTAGCTAATGATAGCAATGCTTAGCAGGACTACAGTGCTCTTCATCTCAAAACACCTTCCTTTTAAATTAATGCTCAAAGCCCCACAGGGCAGGGAAGTGTTACTGAGGATTAAGAGGAATGAAAATTGAGGGGAAAAGAGGAAGAAGGCTGAGAATCAGGTCATTGAGGAGAGGCTTATTTGAGAACTGTGGGCTGCATCTCAGAACATCAACCCATAGGGAGGGAAAGGTCTAACAAGAAAACTTTATGCCCAAGGTTTCTTTGAAGGGCAACAGCAAAGTAAAAGCACAGGTTGAGATAAGCATCAGTATCTGTGCTGAAGGCCCACACTGGAGAAGGTGGTAGGAGCTTTCAGAAAACAAATGAGGTCCAGAGTATTTAAATTCTACTTTCACCCTCTGCAAAATCCTCTTGGTGTGTCCTGGGTCACTGGAGATATACCAGCATTTGGCACCACAAATTCCTGGAGACTCCTCACAGAAGTGATGTCACACCAGGATGTCCTTCAAGATGATCTCAGGAGACTGGGGAGCAGTAAAAAAGTAACAGCTTCAAAGACAGAGGGGGAAGTGTTTTAAAGGATCGACTAAAACTGTGCAGGATGGCCTTGGCAACTTGATTAGAAGGTGTATTTATAATGGGAATCCTGGCATTGCTTACTCACAGATTTTGCTTTATCATTTAGCTTAATGGGCTACTAATTCAAAACCAGCTGTAAACAGGACTGGCTATGAAAAAAATTAACACTGCCTGCCTGTGGAATTTTAGGATATATAATAAAAATAATCGTAAAAACAAAGAGCCCTGGGTTTTCCATCAGACAAAAATATTTGTCATGGAAAATTCTGCTTAAAAAAAGAACACCTAAAATTGGAAAACTCCTCAAAACCTTATATACTAAACAGCCTCAGCAACTTTTAATTTCATATCCCAGCACAAGTTTCATTTGCAATACATATGATAATGGTGTTTAATTGGATTTATTTTTCCACACTAGGTTCCCAATGGCCTACTTTACTCCTTTTCTCAGCTTCTTGAATGTTATTTACAAATCATTCTCTGGGATTTAGTTTTAATGGTAGCCCGATTTCTACCTCCCCCCTTCATTTTTTTTGTAGGTACTTTTCTTTAATTGTATTTGTGGATTTGCCTTTTAAATAGGCAATTGTGACTACATCCTGAGCCTGAATAAGTTGCCAAGAGCAGAGCCTGATTTGAAAATGGCAGAGTGGTTAAATGGAGCTGATGTAACACCCAGCATTTATTGTTCTTTTCATGAGAGTACCTGCAGGTGCTTTGTTGAAGCAGGTGCTCTTTTGCAAAACAACATGGGTTCCTAATAACACTCTACCCCAAAGCTCTGCGCAGACATTAACAATTTAGGTCTCTGAGCGTCCCACGAGTTGAGAGCATCTTCATCGCATGGCAGTAAAACAAAGATACTAAGAAGCTCTAGGCCAAGATTTTTTTTTAAGTGAACACAGGGACTTGCTGTCTTATTGTTGATTTAGTTTCAAACACTACTTTCAAATGCTGTAGCGTGCTTTCTGGTAATGCCTGGTCTCTGTGCTTTTTCAGAATCTCAAGGTCACAGCCACATCCCAAATCTGATATGGATGTTGGGACCATGCTGCCTGGACCTGAGGCATGACTGGGCAGCAGAGGGACAACACTCAGGCTCTCTTTTGTCTTCATACCGTCTTCCCTTGGAATAAAGCAGACAGTAACACCTCACCATGCCTCTTTTCATACTCTCTGCCTCAAATGCAGGACTATGTGACTGGCATACTTGGAGGAGTGAGACAAAAGAATGAGAAAACTGTGTTTCACTGTTGCATCTCGTTACACAACAAGGGTGAAAAAAACCTTCTGGCAGCATTTTAATTTTTAGCTTTTTCAATTGGCCCTCCTACCTTCTCTGTAAAATTTTAGGTCTGCTCATGCTTTTGATCCAAATCTGAACAAGTGGGCAAAGATAGCTTAGGATGGGAACATATAGGTGTAGGTCTGCAGACAAATTGAACCTCACTAAAAAGTCTCCAGACCTGTGTGACAACACAATGTCATGGCTCAAAGCTTGGCTAAAGGTTGTTGCTGTTCAGTTGATTGTTGTTTTTCCTTTTTTTTAAAAAGGGAGGGGGAAAGGGGATGACGAAGGTAAGCAGAAAAGACAAAATGACATGTAAATGAAAAGGGAAAGCCCTTATTTCCCTGCATTTCTGAGTTGTTCTGTCCATCCCTAGCCCTGAGCATTTGTCAGGATGATGGAGAATGACCCGGCTAAAGAGCTATTTCAACAGAAAACATATACTGACCTGGAAAAGGATTGGGGGGTGTGGGTAAAACTCGTTCTAAGGGGGGAAAAAAAACAATAAGCAACATGCAGGAGAAAAGCACAAGCCACTTTTCACACCAAGCAAGCAGCAGATACAAACCTGATGGAGTTGTCCATCCCCAAATTATATGAACTAGAGTAGGTTTCAGACACAGAACATTTTGCTAGCAACATGCCTAATGCACATCAACATCCCCTGGGAGTGGGAGTCAGAGAGAAGTCATTTGAAAAACTAAACAAATAATACCCACACAGCAAGAAGGAATAAGCATCTGCAGTGAAGATAATTGGAGTCGATGGGCCATATCTTCCCTCTGACTTTCAAGACCACTCATGTCATCATCCTACAGCTCCTCCTAGCTGCACCTCTGGCTGGAAGCTACTCTTGGCAGAGAGGTGAGTTGTGGAAGCCCTCCATGGGTAGTTGCTGCCTCCCCAGAACCTTCTGTACAATGGATTTCTTCCCAATGGCAGGCCCCCTAAGGATCTGTGCATGGGAGCGGTCACTCTGGTGAATTCCTCTTTAGAGATTTTGTCCTCTGAGAGGAGCAGAGTTTTTGCAGACTCATCATCTCTCAGTTCTGCCCAGAGCCTGCTGACTTGTTTATAGGGTTTATACAATGTGTCCTCATTGTACACCACAGCAGGATTTTGTTATATGTCACTGCTGGCTCCACGGTTTGCTTCTTCCACAAAAGGATCCCAAAAGAATTGCACTGAGGAAAACCAGTATCAGAGACCTCAGCCTGAGGCTAAGGGTAGTGTTAATTCTGCTCCACAGATGGTGCAGCTGATGCACAGAGCAAGGAAGCAATTTGCCCAAGGTCAAATGCTGAACTATTGGCAGAGCCAGGCACAGAACCAAGAATACAAGGTCCTCAGGCTTGACTCTGATCACTAGGTCTCCTTTCACTGCCTTCAGAACTTGCTGCATGTCTTCTACTGACTAAGACAAGTTCCTACTCATGCACTAATCCATAGGCAGACATTTAGCTGCAACAGCAGGTAGGCCTGGGGCAATGAGTTATCTTCTGGCTTACCTGCTGAGATCGCTGCTGATGGACATAGGGCTTGGCAGGATACATCCGTAGTCCAGTATCATTCTCTGATCAACCCAGGCCCAGCTATCTGGAGACTAATGCTCTTTATACAGTATCCTTGGTGCAAAGAGTGAGTTTCTGCCTTGCTGGAGCCCATAAGGACATAGCAGGCCAGGCCCATCCCTGTGACACTGGCAGAACTTCTGCCCTGGTGGTGGTAATGGAGTTGTTTGAATCCACAGCAGGCACAGGGGAGATCAAATACAAGTCTAGCCTGGATCTCTGTGTTTATGTAGCAACAGGGGACTATTGTTCTGCGAAAGCAGGCTGTTGTGTTGACAAGACTTCCTTGTTATTTAGTTTGGTTAAATAACTCAACTCCCCTTTACCTTCTTCCTGCACAGCAGGCTGCAGGCTGCACAGCATAAGCAGTTAAAGCAAAGCACTACGGCCTCATTATCATGCTGCTTTCTATTCAAGGACTCTACCTCTGTTCCCCTCACCCGCTGTGTGCTGCTTTTATTGCTCCACCCTGGCTCATTAGCAGCGTCTCAGCCTTGCCCCGTGTGACTGTCACCCCAAACCACTTTCCCTGTCTCCTGAGCCTCCCCGTTATTGACAGCCCGAGGGAAGACACGGGGTTTGCACCAGGAACCACTAAGAGGGATTTTGGCCACAGTTAACATTGCAAACCCTCCCAGCAACCACTGTAAGCAAATGCTCAGGCACAGCAAAGCGGGGGCAGAGAATTAGAAGGAACCAGTCCTTGTGCCACGGCACTAACGAATAATGACAAGTTAGAGGCCAGTGCCAGCTCATCTTGGGAACGTGCCTCACTGCAATCAAAACTGATGAACTCCACATGAAGCCTCTCGAGAGGCTGGGGTAGGATCCTGCTTGCTGCTGCTTCTAGTTGGCACAGGCCTTGCCAGCTGCTGCTTCACCTCTGTGAACCTTTGGTTCCTCAAAGGGTGCAGAAGATGTGGCACCCGATGAGGTGGCAGCCTCCTATAACTGAGACTTTAGACAGCAGGACTGCATCAGGATGTGCAGCACTGTCCTGTTGTCTCCTGCTTCATCCTATGGGAAGGGATAGCTCTGTGGGAGGCAGAAATCATTACTTTGGAAAAGCTTTAATTTCTTTTCTCTGCCTTGCTGGAATGCACCAGATGCTGTACCTGCTTCTGTGTGCCTGTGGCAGGGGTGTGTGGGCTTATACATCACACAGGTGCATGCCTATATGTACATACTCACCTACACGTAAACATATGTTCCTACAACAAATGTGTATCTGCTGTATATATATATACACGCATATAAACATATACACTTCTGTGTAGCATGGGTTAAGATACAAATTCTGACTTTTAGTGCTTTTCATAGCACTGTGTTTGATCATTAGAACAAAAAGAAAACATGTTCCCTACCTCCTAAGACACTTAGAGGTAAAACTTTTTGCCTTCAGTTGTATCATCACTTTTCACCTCTGCTGCTCTGATGGCAGCCCTGGCTTCACCTCTCTGTCAGGTGATTTTCACAGAGATATGTGTTACAGCCCCTTTCCTAGGTCTCACCATGTTTTGTACTTGGGGGTTACAAACCCTTCTCCTGGGTTCTGCAGAGCTGAATCAACCTACTGGCTCACTCATGCCGCAGAATGTGGTCCTGCCTCCCAATTCCTCATACCCACGGATGCGTGATACAGCTTTCTCTTTTGCATGGGCTTTGGTGCCTGTTGAGCCTGTCCATGAACTAATTCAGCTCAGTACAACTAAAGAAAACATTTGGGGGCATTTTGGGGAGGTGAGCGGTAAAGCTCAGTTGCCTTTTCACTGGCTTAGCGGGTTGTCCACTGAGTAGCCGAATAAGTGACGCAACAAAACCATGTGGCAGAGAGCAGGGTGAGCAACAGGAGTGGGGAGGAAGGGATGGCAGCAAGCTATTAGATCGGTTGTATCATCAAACTGTACCCAAGTACCCTCTGTGCAAACATATTCCTGTTGAAGACAGGTTCCTCGGTAAGTTGAACCTTTGGTGTGGCCATTTTTATGTTACTGTAAACTCAGTCTCCAGGAGTGAGTGGTATAAATCTCTCCACCTACAGCAGGCAATCCTGCTGCTGCATCCTTTAAGGAAGATCACTAGCTATCTATTCATCCAGCTCAAGGGAGCTGCTTTTGTATTTTAATGCATCTTCTATCTATGACATTGACATCCAAGGCACTCAGTCTCTCTGAGAGTTTTTCAGTGCTGGCTGAGATTTCATGAAATGGTAGTCACCCATTTTTCTCTATTGCTAAACTGTTCTTTCACATCACTTCCCTAGCTCGCTGTCTGCCCTCCACCTCAGGCAAAGCTGCCAGTATCTCATTATTAACTCTCTGGTTGTTTCTTCATTCCTTGCTGCCATTCTTTTTTTTTTGTGCTGGAATGGGACACTGAGGAACCATCGCTGTACTTACCTCCCTAGTGGGATGTTGCCCTACAGTGAGCTTGTTCTCTGTTTAAGAAAGAAATAAAATCACTGATTCCAGGGATGAAAAAACACTCCCAAGTATTTGAGTATCTGCTGTACCTTGCAAAAACTTGTCACTGCTTGATTTTTCAGTCTGGCTGTGTGACTGGGAGTGTGCATTACCTGTTACTTCAGCTACTATGTGATCACTACAGCATTTTTTTCATCTGGATTTGTAGGTTTTTTTCAGCTGCATTCCTTATAAAGCTGGATTCCTTTCACTCATTTCCCCCCTGATTTCTTAACCTTCAAAATACCAGCTGTAGTCTTCCTGAATCTATATTTTTCTCTTTCTCTCTTCCATACTAACTAGAAGAACAGAAATTTCCTGAAACATTATGAAGCAATTGCGCACTGGAGAAATAAGGATTAACCAAGCAACAAAAAACAAATTAGAAAGAGTCCAGTGAAAATCATCACATCTCTCTCAGCTCCTGCAGCTCCATTCTCCTGATTCTTGTGAAGTTCTCTAGTGTTCTCCAGCATAAATAGACTTTGAATTTCTAAGGTAAAAATGATAAATGAAAGCAAACAACTTGAAAGAAGGAAAGTATTCTTCACAGACATCAAAAGGGATCCTTGCTACTGCAAGTAATCTTTAATAGTTGCCGTATTTCCTCCTGGAATGGTTAACAGCAACTTTGCAAGTTTTCCCTGGGTCTCCTACAGGTTCTGCCACTCATTTTATGACCATGGGTAAACCACTTCCTCACTCTGTACCTTGGCTTCCTACTGCAAAACGGTGCTAATAACACTCAACCATTTCTAAATAACGTGTGATATTAAAATATTCATTGCTAGCAAATCCTTTGAGATCCTTTGAGGTGAAGTTCTGAAGTCATGCAAAATGCTTTTCTAGCAAAACTAACCCCCCAGCTAAAATCATATGTGCATACATACATTATTGAATTTCATCTTATATTTTGTTTCAGTGATGCATTTCTGTTCATCTGTGTAACAGGAACCAACAGAGAGGGCCAAATTTAGAATTCAGTCACAAATAATGGATTCTAAACTTAGAATTATATTAATATCAGCAAGAACAAATCTGGAGTATTTGAAAATTGTGTTTCAGATTGCTGCCTGAGGATTTTAGTTGAATCTCATGACAGTCACAGGACCAGGGTGAAAAGACTTTCAAAGCAGAAATTTGCTTTGTGTGCTGCAATGCTACAGGAAATCAAATGTATGTTCTTTTATGATAATATCTATTCTTAAGAAAATAACTTCCACAAAATACACCCAAATTTAAAAAAATTCAAACTGCCATAAAATAAACCCAAAGGTGGTAAACAAAGCACGTAAATGGATTTATACTTTTTACCACTACCTCTGTTAAAAATAACCAAGTCAAACATTGTTTTTACGGTGATCGGATTAATCTGACCGCACAGAGCAGAAAATGGAATAAACTGCATCCCATACTGACTCCATCACATCTTTTTTCTGTTTAAAGGGACATGCAGACCATGGCATGAATGTTTTATTTCAGCTTGGGACCATGTGTGGAATACTGCCACAAGTCACTTTTGTGTCTGTGTGTCCATCCGTGTGAGTGGATCATTTTGCTGCAGTCTGTCTCTGGTGGCAATAACAACATGTAGTCCAAGTCTAGCCCAAGTTTTAGACCTGGAATTGGGAACTGCATTTTGAATACACCACAGTTTGTATGGCTTGCACATGTGGATGGGAGGTGAGGGGCAGGGTCTCTGTTTATGGTCAGGTTTGAATCAGCTGCAAAATTCAGCATGAGCAGGTAATTCTGCTCTAGAGTTTGGTCTAGTCTCAGATTCTGTGTGTTTACACTACTAAGACAAACTTAGTAATTGAAAGGTAACGGAAGGAGATCCAAGGAATCTTATTCCATATTTCATCGGTTGATTACCTTTTCCCCCATATTCCCTATGGTGTGCCCCTTTAAAATCACTCTGTCTTTTCCCATTTCTTTCCCTTCTGTTGTGAAAACAATTTCTCTTTTTCTTGACTCTCTCTTGTTCTCCTCAGGCTCAGTGGCTAGTTCTCTCCATCTCTCTGAATTACTTGTCATTTCTCAGCTGTCATGGATCCTCCGAGTCCTGGCCTTCTGTCTACTTATTAAAGAGGCTGTCATTCTAAGGGGTTTTTTGTTTCCAGCTTTAAAACAAACACATTTTTATTATTTTAACAAAATCTGACTTCAGCAAAGCCAGTCAATCAAAGGGTTTGTCTGTGAACTGTCTGATTTTGCTGCGTTTGTGATTCATGGCAAGTATGTAGATATCTGAAGCAGAGTGCTGAAAGCCAGTCCATGGCTGGAGGCTTGAGGGGGTTGAATTGTCCAGTGGATGCCTTCCTGAGTTTTCGTCACCATGTGCTTCCTACAGAGCCTGGTCTTTGCAAGAGCCTCCCTTTACCCTCTCCCATACTTACTGTAAAGGTATAGGCTGGCATTTGTGACTCCCAGCTTGTTGGCAGCCACGCAGGTGTAGTTTCCATAGTGTTCCTCAGTGACATTGGCCACCATCAGCAGAGACTGGCTCCCCGTGCTCTTTATCTCAAGACCATTGGCGCTGTTTATCCTGAGAAGACAAGGAGAATTGGTCTATTGTGCAATGTCAGCTGTGTATTGGGAAGGAAATCACTGTCCAGCAGGCAGTAAACCAAAGTCTTTCAGCCCATCTGGCAGGTGAGGATAGAGGGAGGCAGGAAGAAGATGCACGAAGAAAGACATCAAAGGAGGCATGGGAAACAGAAAGGGACTAAAGGAAGTAGGAGTGCAGTGGGGTGAAATGCCACTGGTAAAGAAGTGGAAAAGCAAAAGAAGACAAGGGAAAGGGAGGAAGCATTTGCCCAGCACCGACTCACACTGGAAATGAACACACAGTGGGCAGCTGAAGGCTAGTCCATATGTGAACAAAAGATTTTTAGCGAAACACACCAACTCATATTCCAGTACGTGCATATGCCAAAGCTAAGTCACTCCTGAGCCTGTGAAGACAGGTAATGTTGAAAACTAGGATAATAACACAACCTTCTTAATGCCAGGTAAATGCTCAGGCATAAAGGACAGATGTCTCTTCGCTTCTCATTTGCTCTCATATGCAAATCTCAGAGGCTCAGGTCACACAGATGGGGAGTCACATCTCCCTCAACAGCTGCTTCCCCTAGATGGAGGCACCTAAAGTGGCATTACCTAATTGGAGACTAACACTTCCTACCTTTTTTGTCTTTATCATGGGCTACTTAATGCATGAACAATGTCTTAATTGTATATTGGCCCATGACTGACTTAAAGGGAAGAGCTCCACCCTCTGCACCTCCCTCAGCATCCCCAGCACAGAGAGGGACTGCCTCCTCCAGCCTTGACCATGCTGGCTCTGCTGAGTCTGATGGGTCATTGTGACTCAAATGGCTTGTAAGGAGCAATTTGTTTGAGGAGAAGAATAATGGGGAAGGACAACAGGTGATTCTCCGAGGATCGTCTATTGATTGGACTGACAAGAAGAGAAGGGAAGAGGTGAGCTAAAGGTCTTACCTAGTATCATCTCGGTACCATTCAAAATCAGGTGTGGGCACTGCTGATGCCTCACACCGGAGTAAGGCTTGTCGTCCTGTGGCCGCTTCATTGCTCTTGGACTCTGTGATGGTGGGAGGGTCTGCAGAAAGGATACATGTGGTCACTTCACACACTTCCAGGTGGAGGAAAACAATGTAGCTATGTCAGGGGTGTCTTCCTCATGCAAACCATTCCCGCTAGTGGAGGCCCACAGCTCCTGCTTGCTGTGGCACATTTCCCCCTGTTCCTCTGCAGAACACGTGCTCTTTGAACTCTCTCTAATATACCACGTTAGCATCACTACTTACACATGCTTCTCTTCAGCATTGCTGAATAAAATTCTGTCATAAATGCATAGGCATACACAGGCAGAGTTAAGGTTAATGATGGACTTCTGTAATTTATGAATATTTACCTATGGATCTCTAGTTCACATGGGCTCATCAGAGAGAAGATGAGAGAAACACTTCATCAAGGGTAAAGGAGGACAGCAAAAGTAAAAGAATAAAGGAATTTAACACTGGCATGAAAATTATTTTTCATTCAAACTCTTTGTCTCATGTTGAAATTGTAATAAGCAAGGACTGAGGCAACATGTATGAGACAGAAATATATTCACAGCTTAGAAGGGAAAAGCTTTACCAGAAGCTGTGTGTGCAACTCTGAGAGCCAGACAACTTGTTGAGACACTTCCTGTAGGTGTCCGAGGTTACAAATCCTGCTCAAATGTTCCTGGACATTGTGCTTTGTGACAAGCTCCAAGAGGGCTTGCTTGTGACTGCTCTGTATGAAGCTTGCCCTTAGCCCAGCACGGTGTTCCCACCTCTGCTTAATTTGTAGCCACGAGCAAACCGAACTTAGAAAACATATTGGTGTGCTCTGCTGGAGCAAAGTCTCTCTACTGGCTGGGTACCAGGTAGGGTAGGCACCAGCATCTGCAATCCCAGACCCATGTTCAAAATATCAAGTGATAAAGCTTTACATGTTAAAAGGCAGAATTATCTCCACCTGGCTGCTGAAGGGGATCAAGGAATAAGTGCCTTGTCTCTCATCACTAATACTTGCACACCCTGAGATTATGGAGCTGCAACTCAAGACAGCTACTTTTCTGAGATATGGGTTACCATAAGGCACATTCTGCATGTACAGAGTGCAGCCCTGCCGTCTGTATCCATCCCGGCACTGAAAGGCCAAAAAAAAAAGAGAAGCAAACAGGATTGTGTCAGCCAAAGAAATAAAATAATTCTGTCTGAAAAATGTATGGAAGGAAATTTGTTTGTGAACACATTAGCCATCTCAATGTGATCCCTTCCCTGACCTTAATCGGGATTTTATGCAGGGCTTTAGGGATATTGCAGTGCGCCCTCTAACATCATAAATATTAATGAGTGTACATAAATAGGATTCTATATTCAAAGGCTGTGGGTTCACGTAAATATTTTAATTTGAAAAGGAGGAAGGGTAATAAAAGGATAGCAAAGGTGGTTTTTTAACCATCCCTCTTTGATTTTTTGGTTTGAGCAGTATATCTTTTTGCTGTCTACAGTCAGACAAGACTTTTCCACTTCACTGAATCTGGTGCAAGAGGTGAGACATAGAATGAGCAGGCACCTTTCTGTGGGCCTAGAAAATGATACCAGCAGGCATCTGTCCCCCAGCCTCTGCCACGAAGCCCAGGCCCTTGCTCTGAGCAGTCCTTATCCCTCATCCCTTTAAAAAGTTGCTGCAGTGCTCTCTCAGGAGAAGGGGCAGGGGGCAGCCCCAAACAAACCAGCCTATTGCACTCAGAGAGCAGCCACTGTGTGTGCAGCTGTTTCCTGCCCGGGAAGCCAGGAATGGGTTCCCTTTAGCTGTTTTCCTTCCACTCTTCCCGAGGCCTCAGTTTCCCTGCAAGGGCCATTACTCGGGAAGCCTGAAGGTGGTAGTGTGAGACCAAAGCAAAGCGAGATGCGCTCTCCTGCAGTCTGAGCTGACAAGCTGTGTGCTCCTCAGCAGAGGATAAGAGATGGCCAGGAAGCACCTGAGGTTGGGCAGGTCCCATTTTTCAAACTTCCTGTACTTTTCCCATTTTCTGCTGTTTGTGGTGTTGTTTAAGGAAGCAGGATCAGGAAAGATGTATGCAAATGTCTACCTTTCATTCCCTAAATAGGACTGATTTTTTCCTGCATGGTTTTCATGATGTCTTAGATTTATTTCCCTTTCTCTCAAAAGAAAAGATCTGTTCTGATAGAATTTTAAGTTGCTTACATTAAAAATTACACCGCATATTGATATTGCAATACTCTATCACATTATATTTTCATATATTCCAACAGTTAAAATGTTTAAGATCTTACTGAGGCATAGTTATTATGTGTTGAAACTAAATCAAAATCAAACATTCCGACTTTATACAAACAATCTGTTTCAAACACATTAAAAGCACGGTTGAAATTATGTTTCACAGAAATATTTGAAAATATTAATTGGTTATCGTGGAATGTCTTGGGTTTATAAATTCAGCTGTTTTTGAGAAGAAAAAAAACCCCAACACATTTAGTGCAGAAAATCTGCTACTACAGTTCATATTAATGCCAAATTTGTCCCATGAAGCAGCTGGTACTAAGCCACTGCCACCCAGTTTCTAAGGGAATTATAAAAAAACTGCGGATTCTGAAGATGCTGCAGAGAGCCCATAACCTTGACTTCTAAGCAAGACAGAAAAGTTGATCTGATGTGATGGTCCAAAGGGAAAGAAAGAGACAAAGAGCAAGAATGGTATTAAAAGGTGCTATAATTTCCTGCAGTGTCAAATTAAGATGGGATGGGCTGAAACACTTGCTGGCATCAGCTCTCTGCCCTAACCCACTCCCCAACAGTTCTACCTGTGAATCAAGGCCATGAATATGCACCCTGAAACAAGCCTGTGATCATCTCCATTTTCAATTTAAGGTAATATTCTGGTGTATAAACTGAAGACGGTCAGGAGAGAATATATCTCCCATTCATCCATCCCTGATGCAAAGTTGTTAGCTTCCAAGCTTGGAAATAGAGCAGGTAGATAGGGATATTCACTTTAAATCACTCCAGTGCCATATATAAGCCATACAAGCATGGAGATGGACATATACACGTGTAGGATTAAAAGAGTAACATCAGTCTGAAATATCTTGTGTCACCGTGAGAGGAGCATGCCAGCAGAGTGAAGCGGGCATCTCTCTAAGCCCATATGGGCAATGGGATCCATGCCCCACTCACACGGGTGTGGATGTGAGCCCCACAGCTCACTGCGCCTCTCGGCACTTTTAGGTGGACTGCCGTATCCTTTGGTCAGGCCTCTTTCTGTACTGCATTGGTGCACGGAGGGTCTCTTAGACAGAGCTTTATACTAATGATCTGAAACCCGCATAAAAGCTAAGTTTTTACACCCTCTCATTAACAGATGCCTTTACCACATGTCCCCTGGGCTGTGATACCCATGGAGGCACTGCTGAGATGGTTGGGTGCAGGCAGGCGTGTGCTTGCTCTGAGCCAGCTGAACCCTCCCTTATCTCTCCTTGCTGCCTTGCTGAAGCTTCTCTTCACGCTACTGTTCACCCGAATATCAATGAGTGAAAACAAGGCATTGCCAGCGTTTCTGAGGGGAGAGACGGGGACAACTCACAGCTCCTCTCGCTCTCCCTCTCTCTCTCTCTCTCTCCCCAGCATCCCTCCCTTTTCTTATATATTACCAGGTTTAAAGCACAAACTCTACCCTGTGGTAAGTGTCTGATTGCAGATAGTTTTCTCATCACCCTCCCTCTAAGACTGTATAATATAAACCCAGAAATGCTTCTCTATTTATCCTGAAGTAACCTCTGCCTGTGGACAAAGTTCTCCCCACTGACCCGTTCCAGCTGCGATGTACTCACAGTTCACAGTGACCCGGACTTGCTTGACATCTGCTGAGGCAACCTCGTTGGCAGCTTTGCATTCGTACTTGCCCGACTGCTCTCGTGTGATACCTAGGATCTCCAGATACTCCTCCTCGCCTTCAAACTCTCTGCCTGGTAGGACGGAAAAATACAGAGGGTTGTTTTGTTAGGCTTTCAGATTTGGGAACCCTTCTACTTAATTGCTGTGGAGGAACAACCACAACAGGGATTCTGCAAATAAGCAACAGTCATGAGTGATTGGAAAGTTATTTCAGAAGCCACATCAGCAAGATACTAGCATTTTGTTTAGTTACGGAAAACTGAAAATCTGGAAGGAAGCACAAAAGTGGTACCAACACATCACATCTCACAGACTGCCCAGGCCAAGAAGCAAAATCACCACAGGAGATCAGATTAAGTTCACTAGTGTGATGGCTGAGGAGAGGTTAGTCAGGCTGTGGCTGATGTGCTAGTTCAGGCAGGGCTGTCTGGGCCCTTGGATGTGATGGTGTGTTGTCAGCACCCTTTCTCCACTGCAAAACTGTGAAAAATGTCCTTCTGTCTCTCAGAGCAACCACCACCCTGAAGTGCCATTGATCAGATCACGCTACTGTTAAACACAACCAAACTGAGAGAAACAAAGTGTAATTTGATCTGTGGAGACCAATAATCATCACACATCCCTGATCTACTGTACATATGAAATGACATATTTAAACCATGCTGTCTCGCTAACACACTTTTGAAAACAGTGACTCGAGTGCCAGTCAGGGTTACAGATGGGGGCAGGAATTGGGGGAGGTCTGTGGCCTTGCTTTTAATTCACTGTATGACCTTGGGTGAGCCAGTCCTTCTCTCTCCCTCTGTGAACTGCAGCAAATAGCCCCCCCTCTCTCATCACCTCCTGGTCAGAGAAGGGCGGTGAGGTTAACCCATGGAAAACACATTAGACTCCTTGGATGGAAGTTGCCAGAGAAGCATGAAATTTTAGGATTGGTGTATCTACTCTATTCCTTCAGAAAGCAAAGCAAGGCTTCTCCTGGAAAGAATCTGAACCACATTCCCTCCTCTGAGAGGGCTCTGAGCACTGCTCTGCAGCACGTGAAAGCACAAGCTCATATATGTGTATGTTTAGAGAAAGCATCGCCCGACCCTCGAAGCATAAAAGCCAGATTTTAGAAAAAAGTCATCTCACAAGGGCTCCCATTCCCATTCCTTAGAGAGTGGTCAGATTTTCCAAAGCAAGCCTCTGCCCAGAAGACATTTTCTGCTCAACAGGTGCCACGGACTTCTGAAACCCTGCCCACTTCACAGAAGTGCTCACAGTTGTTTGATGGAGTTCAAATAGTGCCTGTGAGGATGGGGCTGTTCCCCTTGGCTTATGACACCGTGTGACAGCAGTGGGTAAGCTTTGTCTCTGGAGCTGAAGTTCCCATGGAGCCACCTGCAACGAATCCCACCACAGGGGCACAGACTTGCTTCAGAGTGTTGGCCAGGTCAGGCTGGCCGCACACACCAGTGATGCCAGCTGCATACATTTCCCTTCTGCATCACAGAGGGTCTTTAAAAACTTCAAAATCTGCTCAGAACTCTGTGCCTCACACAATTATTTTCTGTCTTTTTTTTTTTCTCACGCAATTTTCAGAATCATTCTAGGAGAAAACCACTGCCCATCATGGAGACTCATCATGAAAACAGCAGTGTACCTATTAAACTCATGTAGCAGCAAGGCTTCCCCTCTCTTTCAGCAGGGCTAACTGGCAGTCCCTTTTGCCAGCTCCTACCAGATGTTCGGGTGAGCGGAAATGTTATTGCTATGTCTAAAACTTACAACTGCTTTGGTCTTTGCATCCCTTAACAGCCTGCTGAAGGGCCTTCCTGCATGGTAGCAGCGTGTTGTACAAGGGAGGGAGGCAAAATTGGCTCCTCTTGGGCATGCAGTGATCCAGGATGTGGCCTTCAATCCCCTGCTGTGCACTGGGGCTGATGCTGTGGAGAGTCAGTGGAGAAGGGAGCAAGGTGGGATTTTCACAGGTGTTTTTACTGCCGTAACTCATGAATATGTTAGGGAATCTTAACCCCTGTAGGACCAGAGTTAAGTGAGTCACAGGACTGTGGAAGGGACTTCAGTCACCATGTAACCCTTTCCCCAATCTCAAGGCAGGACACGAGTCATGTCAGGGACACAGCCATCCTCTGCCCTCCAGCGGCAGAGACTCTGCAACCACTCCAGACAATCTGTTTCTGTGCTTTGATGTCCTTACCACTGAAGCAGTTTCCCTGAAGTTTGACCCAAGTCTCCCTTGCTGCAATTTAAAGCTATTATTTTTGTCTTAGCCAGTACAGACAAAAAGAACAAATCATTCCCTCCTTCACTGCAATAGCCTTTTATCAACTTTTAAATCACTTATGTTCCTCCCCTAGTTGTCAACTTCTTTTTTTTTNCATTGCCAGGGTCTTTCAACCTTCCTTTGTAGGTGAGATTTTTTTAGACTCTTGATCATTCTTGGTCTTTGCTTTTAGACCTCTCTGACAAATTCACATTTTTCTGGAAGTGCAATACCCCAGACCTAACACAGCATTTCAGACGAGGTGTTACCAGGGCTGAACACAGATGAAGGATTGCATCGCAACTTCTGCACTGTGCTGCTGTCTGTATAGCCAGTACGTTGTTTGCAGTTTTGCTATAGCAGGAATAATTTCTCTTTGGGAACCCTTTTAATTTCCAGATCTTCTTATGACATATTGCTACCTGCTAATAAAGCACTTTAAAAATCCCACTCCCAATTTAAACTGACAAGTAACACTCCCCTCCCTTCACAGCAGCATTCTCAGTTGGTAGGTCAGTCAGTTGACTGGAAAGTTAATCAGACATCAGGGAAAGACTCCGAAAGAAAAGGTTAAAATGTAATTTGCCTCTGTTTTGCAAATCATTTGCTCTGCAATTCTGCCTTGTTTATACACAGGGTTCATTCCAAGTGGGACTGGCTTCTCCTGCAATTTGCCCTTGTCACAAGACTGTCACCATAATGAAACAGGGTTGAGGGTGACTTAACCAGCTCTAATGGAGTGGCACACTCATTAAGGGTGCTGTTAAGTCTGTCTGTCAGAGAATCACATCAATGGAGCACCAAACTATCCTGAAAGAGTGCATACTTTCCCAACAAAAGATGTTTTTCAGCTTTTCCCCTGCACACATACATGCACTTAAGTGTACTGTGCACCGTGTCCAGCAGAAGAGCTTTCTCAGCTACACCAAACCCCTCCCAAGACATGATGAGCTGCTGGTTTGACCAGTGGAGTTCTCTGGAGAAAAGTGAAAGGTAGGACTTCTGTTTTAAAAGGCATGGCAAAGACATCAATAACCTTATTGAGCTACTCCTTCCCCTGCTCCAGGACAGAGATACGACCATAACACTTCAGGGAAAGTTTCTGTGACAGTCTCTTGCCGAAATAGTGGTAGCACTGTTCTTGTCCCTGCACTGGTGACCCTGGGCATCAACATTTTGCTATAATAACTTTTGCTTTCTGCCTTGTCCCCTCTCAGGGTACATTAACTATTTCTAACAAAAAGCATTTATATAAAATCAGGGTGTCGTAGTACAGATCAGGGAGAGGAAAGATGTATCACAGTGTGTTAGAGAAATGTCAGGTTGTGATACCTTGCAGAGAGCTGTAGAGATGTTTTCACTAATTCACTTTGGCAGCCAGATTAGGTGAGTCATATTAACTCTAACCTCTAAGGCAAACAGGGGGTGGGGGGAGCAGGAACAGAGCTTTATACATCCAGTGAATTTACAAATGTTTCTGCACAGGAGCCAGCTTTGGCAGGAAACTGATGGTTGTCACTATGCAGTTTATCAAAGCAGGGAGGGAGAAAGCTTGGACAATGCTCTTTGGTACCAATAACAATGAACATATTCTATTAGGTGAAGAGAGAGACTGACAGCTCCTGGCAAGCGAGCCACTCCATTCCCATTAAGAGAAGACATTTGCCTTGAGCAGGTTATCAAGGGATGAAATTCTGACCCTACTGCCAAAGCTTCCTCCCTGACAAGGGTTATCTTCTCGCTGTTCTGCCTGGTTCACTACAGCCCTTTCCCAGTGAGGGGCCTTTCAGGTTTCCCTAAGGGGATGACTTCTCACGCAGTGCAGCTCTTCTCATCCCAAACCATCCCCTCCTGAGACTTCAGGCAACCCACTTCCCTGCAGGTTTTTTTGCCTTTCACATGTTCTCAGTAAGCCTGGTTTGTTGCTACAGCCCCATTAAACACCATCTTGCCAAGCTGTAGCTCCTTAGCTCTGCCCCAGTAAATCAGAAAGAGGAGCTTTCTGCTCTGGAGGCTGGAGATAGAGAGAGTACAAGCCTGGGAGGCTTGACAATCAAACCAACAGGGAACGACCCCGAGCAGCACGAGCCAGGCGGCTGCTGCTGCTGGGAGCTGGCAGAGCCCTTTCTGCAGAGGGATCTGCGGCAGACGGCTTTGATGTGTGCAGGAGGAAGGCTTTGAAGGCCCGCTTGCCTCAGCCACATTTCCTATCCCCTGGCTTCCTAATTGGACCCAGTAAATAATGAACCTGAAGAGCAAATCTGCTCGGCTGTGCCAGCCTGCTGGCAGCAGGTCCCCTCTCCCCCTACCCCTTGGAAACAGCCTTGTGCAACCCCTTTAGTTCTGCATATTGTCCTTGTTGGCGTGCACACCTGTCTGTGCTCTTGTGTAGATATACATATATAAAAATATGTATATTACGTATTTTATATCCTACTTATTTTATTTTTATATCTATAAATCCCACTGTGTGTGCAGAAACGCAGACACGCTTCCCCACATATTTATGGGCCCTTCTCACCCCCACCTGGAAGACACCTTGCACTGCCACACACCATCACTCTTTCCTCGAAGGCTAAACACTTCCTTTCCAGAGATGACACACACCCAGACAGAATCCCACTAGTACTGGGTACAGACAGCTCTTTCAGGTAGTCAGGGGGGGCAGCGATGTATTCAGTCACGTGCTCTACCAAAGAGGCCTTTCCCTTCATGCTCTAGTTCCTTACATCTCCAAAGGGGAAGCTGATTTGCCGAGGTGGCAGCCACATTTTGTTCCATCTCCTCTCCTGTTTGTCCATCCAACACTGGGCTCCTTTTTGTGCAAAAATTACTTTAGTTCTCTTATTTTTATTTTTTTTAACTCTGCTGTGGTCTTAAATTAAACTGAAATTCAGATCCACTGAAATTATCTGTTTGCATTTGGCATGTGGAGAAAGAGATCAGCCACCCTGCTTCTATGTTTGTTTTCCCTCCGAGCATCTTCGTACTTGTGAAGAGGGGAGAGCAGAATGGGTTATGCATCTTTGTTGGGCCCTCCTCTGCCTAAAACAAGATGCGAAGAGATAAAAAGGATTGGAAATCAATAAATGCCATTTGAAGTTTTCTTGTGTGTAGCAACTTCTACTGCTGAACTGCAGGTTTTGTTGTCTCTGAACTCCCTATTTAGTGTTTGAGGTTTTGCTCACCTAACTCTCCTCCTTCCCTCTGCACCTTATATTCCCTAGGAACAGACTTTTGAAAGACAAAAATGGCTAAGGGGGCTTTTTACATAATTTTTTTGTTTTACCTCCAGCTGGGATTTTTTTTATTTTAATTCAAAACTTTGAAGTTTTCATTTGTCAGTCTCTGTCTCCTCAGCCATCACTGATTCCAATAAGCTTGGCAATTTTCCCCCATCCTTTAGCTGAAGAGGCTTGTTTTTAGCAAAGAGATCAGTGGAGAGCAGCAGATGGTGGATAAGCAAAGGGACAGCTAGTGCTACAATGCTACAGTGAGGAAGGAAGGCAGAAAAACTAGCGTGGCATGGGAAGTGGTAAAAATAGGGGAAACTTGAGAGCTAGGGAAAAATAGATGGAGAAAAACCAGAGGGGGAGTGAAGATAGGCACAGTGGCTGGTAGAGAGAGATGCAAACACAGTGAGATTCTTCAGTGACTGACAAAAAGAGAAAATGGTAGTCAGCTACAGACAGAGAAATGCACTGAGACAGAAAGAGTGAGAAAGACAGGAGGCGAGACAGTGGCAGACAGAGAGATGTACAGCATGGAGAGAGGCACAGCCATCCCTTGTGTAAAGGGAGCCATGAAATAACAACTGCCAGAGGGACAGGAACAGAGGGGTCACATGTAGTAAGGCAGTAATTACTCTGTTTAAGCAGCAAGGCACAGCAGGGTATTTATTGTTTAAGCTGGCCTCACGCCTCCCATGCCCTTAGGTCTGTAGCTATTACACATAAACCAAAAAACTAGTGCAGTGCCAGGGAGGGCTCTGGCCTGGCTCTGGCTTCATGAATGATAATGAGTCAGATCAGGAGGAAACACCCTGGCATGGTTTCCCCTGGCGTTCACAGGACCTTGCTCATCAGCAATCACATTTGCACCTTATGTGCGAAGCTGGCTGTCTGCCTCCAGAGCCAAGGACAGCACCCGAGGAGCTCCCCAGCTGAGGCAACACAAACACCTGCTGGCATGACAGGGTTAAAAAAGCCAGGGATTTTTGTGGGGTCTTTCTCCTCAAACTCCATGCATCTAGCATACAAATAAAACCTTCCAGGTTGAGAGCAGCCTCCCCAGACTGAATGATGTCTCAGTGCTCTCTCTCAAGGGACGGCACTGACCAAACCACTTGGGACCATTTGCCATTGTCGATGGCTCTGCCCAGGAGCTGGAAGCCAAAATCTGACAGCTCAGATGCAGTATGCAACCTGGCTTTGAGTGCGTGTCAGTGGGGTTGTCTGCTTCAGGAAGCCTCAGCAGGTCTGCTGCTTGTCTGACTTTCCACTCCATCTCATTCATAAACGACCACTAAAGGCCATCACACTCCCTCATACACAGTGCTGAGTCTGGGCATGGAGCAGGAGTGCAACATAGGACTTCACCTCAGTAGCTGATTAGATTTTCCTTTCAAAGTCCACGTGTGAACACCAGAAAGAAAGGGAACCACATCCTGAAAAAATCTCCAACCCTGCTTCAGTTGAAAGCCTTCTGTTTGAACAGTCGTTTTCTTCTGCTCTTTGCTGAATCAGAAGAAGGAATTAATGTCCTGCCTCAACTTGAGATATAATTTAAAATAATTATTTCATGTTGAAGTTAATTACTTTTTTTCAAAATTACTTATTGAATTTAACCCAAATTTGTTAACACTTTTTAAATGAAGACAAAAGCATTTTTTGGATAGATGAATTGCTCTTGAACAAAATTTGGCTGTGATGCCAATGTATATAGTAAATTATGAACCATGAGGTAAATTAAGTCATCTAATGTCACAACTACAATATTATACTCTCTAAATGTTGCATACTGCAATGCCATGACTATGCTACCAAACACCATGCCTTAATTTTACTGCCAAGAAAATGACATATAAACATGAATATACCAATAGTTGTACTGTTTCTGCATCCCAGATTTTTTGCCTGCTGCCTTTTGGAGGGGACTTTACAACAACATCAGCTAGATGAATCACTGAGATGACACCACATCTTTGAGGGTCGTAAGAAGGCAGGAGTTGGTAACTCCTCAGGGCTATGAGGACAATGCTGGAGCAGTTAATAAAGCAGAGCTTGAAAACGGGAGGTCAGACAAATCATCACAGCTCAGGCATAGGAGTTGTTCGATGTGCGCACACTGACGGCAGCACACCAATCTCTCACTCCCAGCGGTGCGGTCAGCGCTGCAGGGAGCTGCGCCCTCTTCCTCCACCACCTACAAGAGGATGCGCCAGCAGTTGCCCCTGGCAAGAGGAACAGCAAGATGTGTGTGTGCATGTGTGTGTAATCAGTAAATGTTTATTTCCCAATGTGCTCAACACAAGAAGGCAATGCAAGCCAAGAGCTTATGCAGGGGAATGGGTTTTCTTGCATGCCATGGACACCTATGAAGGGCATAAAACACAACATCAAGCAGTCAACGGTTACGGTCCCTTGTGGCTCTGTCAGCTGGTTTCCTTTCATTTAGCCTTGTGTACTCCTTTCCCTATAAGTTACTTTATCTTGGACAATGCAGTTGTGCTATTATTTTTATACAGTTTGAAGGTAAGTTCCTCCTCTCAGACCCAGGACCAAAGAGAAGACTGACAGCAACAAGTCCCATCTGGGGCAAGAAGCCTGACTGAACTGTCTAATTTCTGTTCTGCCAGTGAAGAACAGTATAGTCCCTAGTTTAATTCCACAAATCATTATGTCAGTTCCAGACTGTAGGGAAACCTCATGAGGTGCAACTCAGTGGTACCAACTGTGCCTGTCTCTCAGTCTAGGAACTATAGGGTTTATCTGTGTTTGTTGCCATTTTAAAAAATCCTTGTTATATTCTTCACAAAGACTCTCGTGTCTCCCATAGTACAAGACATGCACAATACACTATTATGCAAGAATCAAGTAGGCATCCATGAAAATGTTTTCCTGTTTTTAAATATAATGTGCTTGTTCCCTTCTGTCTTATGTCCACTCATATGTCTTGGAATGACAGGGTAAGAATGAACCCAGAACTTCAACCTAACTTAAAAACAAACAAAAAATTTAATCCCCCCACCCTCACTCCATTATCCAGGTTAGGCCATAGAATTCCATTCTCATATGTCTGAAACTTGGAAGAAGGCTTGAGAAATTGGTCCAATTTTACTTTAAATGGGAAAAAACATTAACTCAGAAGCTTAGACATTCTGAGGCTTTTTCTCTGTAAGCTGGAGCCAAACATTTCATGGCCAGATCACAACTCCTGAACCTCCTGTCCTTTTGCAAGATGGCAATTCCTGTAGCTCACCCCTGTTTTCAGTGAGGCTACTCTGAACATGGAGTTCACAACTAAAATATAAAGACCAGGATTTCCATATCAGCCTGGATCTTGCCACTGATCTTTTAAACAGCTGTGTTTTCAACTGAGGAAATGAGGTCAAGGAGTTAAGCCACCCCTCAGCAAGATTTACCCTTTCAAAAACATGCCAGCGTGTTGTGATGCCTGGTGCCAGTATTTGTATAGGTGGATTAGCTTCTTGAAAAATCGTTTTGTTTGCTTTTCTGTTGACCCCTCTCCTTGCTGCAATCTTTCTCAATTAGATCCAGCACAGTGATTGCTTGACACCATCCCTTGTATCTGCTCCTGGTGAAAGAAGCAAACCGGGATACTCAATGGGGAGAACAACAAGGGATCAGGGGATGAGGCTAACTGGTTCGATTTAGGATTGAGCAGGCACGAAGTATTGCCACATATCAAGGCAAGTATCACAGAGGTTTTGAGACAGGCTGGAGCATGCTGGGAAGGCATCGTTTGGGCTCGCACGCTGCGCAGACTTTTGATCAATGGGGCTGGCTCCTGTGATATTATCATCTGAGGTATCTGCTGTTGATTCATAGTAATAGCGCGCCAGAAAAATGATCGCTTTGGTCCAGGGTATTTAATTCCTATGCGGTTAGCCACTCCCTTGCTTTCCAAAGAATAAGGAGTCTATCTCTCAAACTTGCAAGGTTGTGAAGGAGAAGGAAGGCAGTTGCTCAGTGCCTGATATTGCAGCTTGTACAGTCCTACAGGGGAAGCAAGCAGAGAGGAAATACAGACCCAGATTCTGAGCTTTTGTAGCTCCCTGATGCATCTACTACCATTGCTAGTGCAGCTGTTGGCCATCAGCACTAATGAAAATCATGGCTGTGAGGCAGGGTCTCTCCCCCCAGGGAAAAAGAAGGTCGTCATCAAAAATGGAAAAGACAGAAAATTTTAAGTAGAAGAAACAGTTTCAAACAAATTCCTTTGTGACTTCTTACAGTTTACCCCATAATGTTTGGAAGAGGTCTGAGGACAAACCTAAAAGATATTTCATTGCCTTTGTTGCAGCTCCTTAATACTCTTTCTTGTTCTGATGCTTACAGAAAATGTCTAACAACTGTAACACGGCTGGCATGAGAAGACCACTGCCAATCATGTCAATCAAAAGCATCTCAGTGGGCTTCACTCCGTGTTACTGTCATGGACAGGAGTCTTACTTTGTCTCTCCCAACTCCCCAAAAGCATTTGCCTCCTCTGTGGAGAAAAACATCTTGCTCCAATGGGAGCCCGAGTCAGCTAAAAAACCCCAAGAAAGCATGAAAAAAACATCCATTTTATGTTGAGGACTCATTGGCTCCTTTCTGCCAAGCTCCTGAAGAGGCAGGGGTCTTATTAGAGTGCCTTTGCAACTGCAAACCTGTGAGAGTTTCACTGGAACAGAAACAGCAGTTGTTCTAATTAAACAGCAGAGAGCAGGCCACCTTAATCACTGGAATGATTTCATCTTTCTTGAGGAGAGAGGGGAAGAGGAATCAAAACTGATAAGAGAGAGGGAAGGAGGTGAAATATGCTGAGTCCCTGGTTCCTCAATTTAAAGCACTAAGGGATGTCTCTCATCTCTGTAAAGATTAATACGAGCTTCTGATGGCATGTTTTATTAAATGGTTATATAATAATTAATATTTGAAAGCAGGGTTTCCAAAAGCCACTAAATGCTTTAACAGGAAAAGACCCAATAGCTTTCAATGGCATTTGTGCTTGCAAGTCACTCAGGTGCACTGGAAAACTTCACCTTTGCTCCCTTATTAAAATCAGTGCCTCATTTACTCCATTGGCATGACCTTGACAGGCTACTCAGAAGAAACCAGGGGCAGGGGTGATAACCATAAGCCCTGTAGGGAGAGGGTCCATGTTTGCTCAACCTTAGGTGGAAGGGGGAGGTGCCAGCAGCACACAGCCTGAGCGAGAAATCCATCAGCTGAAGAGCAAGTGCCCAGACACCAAGGACGCCTGAGGAAATAACAGCATGGTAATTCCCGTTCTGACTCTCCCAAAGCCTGTAACGGGGAGGCATATCTGTCCCTGAGACGAGGCATGCCAGCAGACCAGGTAGAAACGCTGCTGGCAAGCTAGAGGGCCAGTGGGCCAAAGCTTAATAGGAAAACAGCAGTGATTTGTCTCCACCACTATTTATGTTTCAAGCACATGACAGGTTGTCATTGGAAGTGAGTGCTGCTAAATTTGCTGCTTCTCAGATCTCCGCCACAGTTGCATACTTGACAAGTTACTTCATTTGAAGGGCTAGGTGTTGGGCTGGACATTCCTCCCCCATCCTCTCCACCAATGAAAGCCACAAACAGCTGTCTTTACACGACAGACCTGGGGCTACATTTTCAGGGTGTGAGTTTAGAGAAGAGGGATGTTCCTGGCATGTTCATTTTTAACCCTGCTATACACTGGTCTTGTTCTGGGCCACTTGGCTGCAGATGTGTGTCTGACAGGACACACACGACTGAACCAAACTAGTAACAGCTTGGTTACAGGGCTGGACATTCAAACACAGAGAACATGAGAGTGTGGTGAGCACAAGCGAGAACTAGCTGGGTGTGTGGGCAAGAGCTCACGAGTGTCGTAAGGAAAGCAGTGAAAGCCTAAAGGATGCAAGACAAAATGCAGGTAGGTGAAAGAGTCCTCAGGGATTAAACTCTCCATGTGTGTGTACATGTGTATGGATAGTGGAAAAAATACATGTGGAAGCACAGGTAAGGGACTGGAAGTCCCACACGTGATGAGGGACTGGAAGTATGATGGAGCATTAAGGTGAAGGTGTGAAGAAGGAAGGCTGGCTGGTAGGCAGGGGAGAGGATGAGAGGACAAATACAGGGGTGTGCTTGTAGTCTTGTGTGTGAAGGACTGCATGACAGAGTACATTTGCCTCCCAAGTGCTGCATGGTGCCTGCACCCACAGAGCTCCATGCATGTCTAACAAAACATCTTCTGGCAGGTGAGAGAAGACCCTTCATTAAAGGCTGAAAATCTATAATGTCTGGTTTCAAACACTCCTGGAAAGCAGCAGGAGAGGGGTGAAGTTGCCATTTGATGATGGGGCCACTAAGAAGCACAAATATTTCCTCTTTTTTCTAACTTGTCCTCATTGCACTACAGACACCTCGTTGAGGGGCTCTGGTCTTAGTTGTGTGGAAGCTGCTCCCTGCTTTATGCAGCTATGCTGCTGGGCAACACCACATCTCAAATGCTCCAAATCTCGTTTTGAATGCAGACATCAAGAAAAAGTTGTCAGGACTATGGTGTTGTGAATGACAGCTAAATGGGACTGGGCACATCTTCCTACCCCAACCACTCCCTTCATTTCTTCTACATGCAGTGGAGCTCTACTTTCTTCTGCACATACTCTTGACCTGATGCACAAGATCCTTTCGTTCTCTCATGTGCGCTCAGTAAATTACACACATGCATGGACACAAACATGTACCCCTACACAGAGTGTCATGCAGAAGCAGGACACATCCTCTTTTTTCCTGTCACAAGGGTGCAGGACACTTGCAATTCTTAGGAATCTGCTCTGCTTGCTTTTCCAGTGGTGTAGGCCAGAGGCCCTTGTTCTGAAATTGCACTGCACAGATTAAATGTAGCATCTGCAGCTATATTAGCTGGGCTATTAGTGACAAGTGCTATCAATCCTCATACTTCAACAAATAAACTGATCACCAGCTGGGGACAGAAATCTCCCCTTGTCTCTCATCACCATAATGTACAAACTGCTTTATGTGGTTTATGTGGTTTTCATGCCTTGGACCAAGGTTGCAAATGGGCCACTTCCCTCTCTCTCTCCTGGCAGTTTACAATGCTGCCACACTGGATTGTATTGACAGCGGGCATCCTGACTGGCACCACAGCACACGGCACCCTGTCACCCCTTCTTTAATGCACTGCCTTCTCTTTATCAGCTTTGCCACGGGAACCATCTGCAATGGCTTGTCAATACTTCGTCCTTGCCCTGCTGATGTGTGGGTCGTGCTGACACATGGACAAAGGCTGCCTCTTTAGAAACCCCAGAGCAGACGAAGGGAAACAGCGAGAGGTGCAGTTGTGAGTTAGAGACTGACAAATAGTTTGGGGTATCTTCTATCCTTTCTTTGTTTCACTGCTTTCCAAGGAACACAGCAGACATTTTTTTTTATGGGTGGCTCATCCCAGGCTGCTCTAAATTTTACTGGGAGTGGGGGAGAAACCCAACAATAGTGCCCTCCCCCTTGGCCTCTAAGGATTAGGAATTCATCCACAGTAATCATCCATGCCCTGTGGATCGAGGCCTTCTGACACTTTTACTGGATAACAGCCCCTCCTAATAACCAGTAATTCAATCAATTTCCTTTCTATCACCTCTCCAGTATCAATATGCTGTCTGAGCACTCTGCATTGGCTAGGACTCAGCAGGGGAAAAAAATATCCTGCAACTTCTGACCATGGAGTATTGAAATAATATTAAAAAACCAGGTTTTTAAACGCCCTGTCCTCAAACACTCATTTCCTTATTTCTCAACTGCTCTCAAAGCTGCTGTCCTTGTATTTCAAAGTCCGGCATCCCAAATGGGGTGCTGGGTTTGATTAAAACAACTTCCTGGCTTATAGGTTATGTCAATATCCTGGTGGGATTTTATGCCACTAATCTCAGCAGTCTGCAATTGCGGAACAGTTGAAGGAGAGGAGAAATGTTAACTATATTAAAATGGCAAATTCACCTGCAGACTGTATTTTTTCACTACTTCAGCAGTAGAAGGCCCTGAGATAATTTTCAGGCAGTATGAACTTGCATCTAAAGGGGGATGTAACATGTAGGAAGGAGAAGGGAGAAGAGAGAAGAAAGGAGAATGGAGGACAGGGAAAGAACTGTCAAAACAATAAAAGTTTAAAAAAATACCATTAAGAGGATAGCTTGTGAGACCCGAGTCTTCAGGAGAAGGACAGAAGAGGAAATAGATAAGGAAATGAATCACAGAGCATGAGACAGAGATGAAAGGTTGATTAAAAAAAAGTGAGGGGATGCAGAGGGTTATGGCAAACAAGCAGAGCTCTGAGCAAGGTGAATCACCATGGGAAAGCAGCATGGAATGCAGTTAGTGTGGGCTGGGAATACAACATATAAAGGGTAACTGAGGCCTGAGTTTTTCAGATATATTACAGTTATATTGATCTGTGGTAAACAATTTAATTGCTCCCAGGCAATAGAAGGTTGTTGGCAGTATCACTGAGGATCTCAGACACTTACATGGTGTGTGTACATGCACAGGGCATACAAGTAAAAAGAGAGGTAGGTTCCCATGACCTTTGATAATAAGGTCTTGGGGTGGAGTGGGAATGTTTGGTGCTGACTCTTTCTCTTTACTTTCTGCCTGCTTCATCTCATTAAAGGCAGATAAAATACACCTTTAACAACCATCCCATTTCCAGACAAACAAGTACTCTCATTGCTACCTTCTCAAATACAGAGAGGTCCCCTAGAAAGTCTTAGTTAATAAAATACATGTTACAAGACAGTCTGCAATTCGTGGATCAAAAAGATAAGGAAGAAGCCATAGTCCTAACCCCCTCTAGCACTGATGGAAACCTAGAAGATATTCTCTGGAACTTTCCATGTAGCCCTGGAAGGGTTCCTGTGAATTTCTTTTCCTCTTTATCCCTTAGATTTTTGCTGTGAACATGCCTTGTTTTGCAAGGAGGCCATTGTGGCTGCCAGGAGTCTCAAGGAGGAAGGAGACAGTGAGCCTCCCAGTCACTTGTCACTGGGATCATTTGAGTGCCCTCACTTACAAACCTGTTTTGGTGGGCAAAGACTCCTCCCAGCTGCATCAGCTTATCACACAGCAGGGCTGGGCCACTGGATGCAGGTTTGTGGGGCAGCCTGCAGGTTGGGATGCAGCAGGAAGCTGCTGCAAGAGGGGATGGGAATGAAGCCTAGCCTGCTGGAGACAACAAGAGAAATAGTTCTGTGATCTGAAATGTAACTTATCCTGTCAGATATAATGGGCAGGCTGAGGTCTGCTATGAGGGAAAAGAGTTCTGCAATAAGATCTGATGAATTCTGCCTTTTTCTCTAACCCTTTCCTCTTCCAGCTGGAGGCACTTGTAGGGACTCATGGGAGAGAGATGGAGAAATGAGAAACTGAGATACTGAGATACCCATTCAAGTATTTCTTCACTTAAACCCTTCCTGAGCTCCCTCTAAACAGAAATGGGCTGAAGATGACATATAGGCCTCTGAATTTGAATCTCCTTGGAACATTTGTACATACTGCTCCTGGCAGCATGGTATGTTAACTCATATATCACTTGTTTAATGAGTTGGGGATCTGACCACTTTAACTTGGACCAGATAGTGATTTGGAGGCCAGAAGGTTTGACTCCCCATCTGTATTTCTGTACACTCAGTCCTCCTCAGAAGTAGTTGATTTCTGCACAAGCCTAAAGGCAGTCTTGGCTGTTTCAATTTAAAAAAATAAAAAAAAAATAAATAAAAAAGAGAGAGACATTTAGGAGTCCTTAGAGAGACAGAGATGAGTTGATGCTGGCAGATAATATCTAGCACTGCTTAGAGTCATAAGGAGGGAAATGGTCTTGCTTTCTTTTCCAGGCAGGAACACCTCTTCCCACCTGCACTGCAGTGCTCATCAGCTGTGCAGGAGGGGATGCCTTAAGGGCTGAAATAGGAATATAGGCTGTCAAGATGCTCACCTGTATACTTTGCTTTGCTTTCTGCATGGTTGCTATGGAGGTGGTAGCACCCTTTATAGTTCCAAGACTGGAGGCTGGTCGAGGTGATAGATTAAATCTCAACTTAGGCAAGAGTCTTTCTAGGGAATGAGGCTGCAGAAATTCTCACTGAGTTTTCTCAGGAGAAATGTAGTCTAAGTTAGATTCAGACTAATAGCCTAACACTTGTTCCTCTCTAAAAGCAGAAAATGCCCAAGGCATTTTTCTTGTGCTTGTGCAAAGACACTGATCACAAACCTGTATACAGCACCACATTCTGGGTCCCTTCTGCAGGGAAAAATCATTAAGCCAAATCATACGCATACACCCAGCAAAAAAGGCAAAAGATGAAAAAAATCTGTGTGCAGAGGGAACAGTCGCAGCTGTTTCAATTTATGAGACAAGAAATCATATTTCAAAGAGAATACAGAAGTTTTCCCCTTTGAGAAAGTTATTAACCAGAATTCGCAATAAACCCCACTCCATTTATATGCCTCTAAACTGAAGTGCCCTAATAGAGATTATATTGCATTCTGCAGGGCTCTGCCCTCCAAGAGCTCACAAGCCTCAGACCTTGCCATCCTACAGGTCTGAATCACCTCTCCCGCTTTTTTACCCATCACAGCCCTTTTTTCCCTTCTTCAGTTCACATAGCTCTTTTTGTCTTTTCATTTTTTCCTCTTGTCCTGTCTCCCTCCTCCTCTTTCCCTATTAATCTCCTTTTTATCTTCCAAGCCTTTTTTCCTTCCACTCGTATATATGTCCACAAGACTGAAACCTGACTGTAACTCAGTTGAGCTATTGCAATGACAAAAAGCATTCATGCAGGAATAGTGTATTTGGTGAAACATTTAGGAAGAGTTCTTATACTTGCAGCTTTGCTTTGCTTTTACAGTTGTCTGTTACATGGCAAATACATGTGGCAATTGCTTCAGGGGAGACGATGCCATATTGCACCACATGGCTGGAAAAGCCTTCATTCTTCTCCTTCAAAACTGCAGGGAACTGAACCGAGTAGGGCAGGAGAGGAGAAGGTAAAAAAATACTGCTGATGGAGTATGCTGCCACTAAAGAGAAATCACTTGGAGGTGTTGGCAGCAAAGAACTTCACTTACAGAAGCTGGACTGCTGGAAATTCCTTGAAGATAACCTACTGAAGACGTGTTTGATTTGAACTGGTAAAGGCCTGTGCTTGTTTGTACTTGAGGACCATTGTGAACAAGGCTAATTAATATTGTTTTGCATATACTAGCTTTGATGCTTAGGACATTTATCAAGAAAGCAACAAAACGGCAGAAAATATCATGGTGGTATAAAAGAGGTAGTAAGAGACTGAGAGAGGTCAATCCAGCAATCCCCTGCATACCTGCTCTTAAAAATGGGAAATGTAGTGTGGAACATACATCCATGTTTCACTCTCACTTGTTAACAAGGAAGCAAGTAATTTAAGGAGGTGATAGATTACCCATGAAGGAAAAGCAATAAATCAAGCACTTACATAAATAAAGGACACCATCTGCTTCCTAAACCTCTCTTTGCTGGAGGAACGATAGTGGCCTGGGTGGACCACTGCCCCTTTTTCTCACAAGGTTGCTCTTAGACAAGTCCTCTGTGTCCTGTTTCTTTCCACATCGATCTCACAGCATCTCAACACACTTTTCTATACCTCTATTTGTGTGTGGTCAACTTTATATAACACAATTTGTATGCAGGTGCCTGGAAGTGAAAGCATATCAAGCACTGCAAAATTGATATTCTCCTCATTAAAAAGAGAAAAATCCTCCTTTACCAAGTTTGACCTAGTAACTATATCTCCCTTTTGGACAATATATACTGTGCCGTACATACAATGGAAGCAATAAATAAGCCATCATGTAAACCAAGAAATGTCTTCCTAATAGGGCAGTGAGTGTTTGGCACACTTTCATTGATTTAAACATCAGCCAAACAGGTAATGATTAAAAGATGAGAAAATGCCTGGTCTCACTTATAAGAGCCCAATCAACATATTATACAAATCTTCCACAGTTTTTACACGTTAACTCTGAACAACGCCTGCTGAGGAGTGTCCAAGGCACAGGGGTAGGAAGCATTTGACCCTGCCACGCAAAAATCCTCTCTGTTCAGAAAACAAGACTTCAGTTTTCCAGTATTTTCAGTCTTGAGCCTTCCCTAGCACATGAGTTGTGGTATGTATTAAGCAACAGCTCGGTCTCCTACAGCAAGAAATGGTCAGTACCTGCAGCAGTAGAGGGAGGGTCTAGTCTAGGATGGCAACAACAGCAGAAGCAGCTGCTATTTAGTGCTATAAAAACAGTCCTTTCTGTTTCCATTGCATGCTCCTACCTCCACTGGTCAGCAAAGCCTCCCTCATATTCTGAGATACCTACTCATGCTTATAAGCCCACAACCCACAACCCAGTACAAAACAGGCTTATGCTGAACCACTGAAGCTTTTGAAGTTAAAAAAAAAATTGGAACAAAATACAATATACTGGAGATAGTCTTCAGAGTAAGCATTATATGAGCCTGACAGGAAAGTGACTGAGCATCTTCCTGATTTGTACAATACTGCTTCTCTTTCAATTTGCCTGCTTTTAAACATCAGGCTGAACTGTCTCAGGAGACATCCTGGTTCGGGGTTCACCTCCACACAGCTCTTCCTGTCCATCTCCTTCTAACAACCAGCCTTTTTTTTCCAGTTCCCTCAATATGAATACCTCTGCAGGGAAAAGTTGTCTATCTCTGCAATCCCTAATTTAATACTCTGACATGGCATCAATATCTTGCTGCTATTTCTTCCTGTTAGTTAAGTTCTATCTCTGCCTTTTACGCCCCTTCTCTTTAAGTCATTCAATTTTCCTGTTCTCTCTGCCTTGCTTCACCCTTCGCGGTGGGATTTGTGCTTTTTACCTTTCCCTTTCCTCCTCTCCTGGAAACTTGCCAGAGATACAGCAGAAGGGAGCACATTGAGAAAGGTTAGGCAAACACAACATTATGACCAGAATCAGCAACATATTGCTCATTAAACATTTAGAATCAACAGTTGCTGGCTTGATCTGCCAATACTGTGAGAAATGCCAGTTTTAGCTCAAGGTGCCTCCTGTTTCCAAAATGGCTTTATTTATGATGTGGGAGCTGGCGGCTGCGAGAACAAAACCCTACCTCCAGCGGCCAACAACGCCCAAGCTACAGGCAGCTCCACGGAAAGTTCCCCAGCGAGCACCAATCACTT
Source organism: Grallaria varia (assembly GCA_013396735.1). Lineage (NCBI taxonomy): Eukaryota > Metazoa > Chordata > Aves > Passeriformes > Formicariidae > Grallaria > Grallaria varia. The sequence goes on from VWZG01010248.1 coordinate 195,261, forward strand.
CTGCCTCCCTGACACCCCTGCTGCTTTCCAGAAACAAATGGATGTGTAAGAGCACAGAAATGTGTTTGCAGGAGATAAATTATTTATCTGAAATTTACTGTTGTGAAGTCAGCGTAATTCTCAAATCCGCAGACATATTTTATGCACTGATAGGATATTTCAAACAGGGGCATTTGGACTCATTTCTTCCCTCCTCCTGCAAGTATTAACACAATAATGCTTCACCTGGAAAAGAAAAGAGCTGGTGCTGGAGCTGGAAAAGCAGTAGGATAACAAGCTTGTAGTTTTGCATTGTGTCCCAGTAAAATTGTGTTTCTTGATATACAAACCAGTGTACCACTCATTTCCCTCCTCCCTCCAATCTCTGTGATATTTGCCTTTGTATTTTTTTCTCCCTAGTCTACAAAATTGATGTCTTTGGTACCTGGAAGATCAAGCTTTATACCATAGGAGGTACAAACCTTACTACTTTGGGCAAATCCCAGAGCCCTACAGCTCGGTCAGGGTCCTCCCTCCTGCCCTGCAGCAGTCCTTGCTCTCCCAAACCAGGACAAAGGCAGATCACTCAGTATATCCATGCACATGTCCACATACCTACCACTACATGGACACTCTCCTCTCTTCTGCTGGCTTCTGGGACATTTCTGCACCAATCAAGGCCTACCAAATTTTCCGTTCTTTCAGAACTCCTTTGGGTAGTACAGGATATGCCACTGATCCAAAGAGATTCTTTCTTCACAGAAAATACTTTTTGGGAATTTTTGCCGATTATTCTGATGGCAACAGAGCTGGATCCTAGGTCTCAATGTGAAGATCTATGCACTCTGAATTGCCGTTGTTCTAAGCATAAAAAATAAGACTGTCCTCTGCTAAGGCAGGAGTAAAGAGGTCACTTAGAAAGCACATGGTTCACACAGCAGATAATCAGCCCAACATTTTGACAAGCTCTTGCCCACTGAGCAATAACAAGTCCCACAGATGCTCACACGCACCCTTCACTTTAAGTCAGTCAAAATGGAAATTAATATGGCTTGACCGTGTTTCTCTCTTTGCTCTCTGTATTTAAACGAGAACATGCTCAAAGAGAAGCAAATGGCTTGCTCAAGGCTCTAGTAAATCCAAAAGGCAGCCATAAAGACTGCAGTTTTTCAGAATATAAGTGAGCATTTTTGAGAAATCAGATGGAATGCTTCCAGCAATCCAGAGTTCCTGCAGAGAAGTCCCCAAAGCTCCTCACTTTAACAATGATTCTGTAAGTGGATGCACTCCCCCACCTGCCACTTAAGAGACCTAATCACATACCAGATCCTCTGTTAGGGTTGGCCACTGCACAGCACAGGAAAAGTGGGAAGTTGTTTTCATTGAAATATGGCCTAAGCAACTTGAAAGACTGCCACTGGAGTTTTCACAAGGAAAAGAAAAACATATGGGGTCTTTTGATTTTAAAACAGTTACTGTCCTCCTTGCATCTGCCATCCCTTTAGTTTGTTAATCCAAACAAACACCTGACCTTTGGTCAGACCAAACATGCCGGATTTTCACTGACAGGAGCAAGTCTTCACTGTGGCTGCAAGCAGCTATTTCTATGTGCTGTTTGATATTCCGTAGGAAAGACGGAACCCTTCTTCCCACCCTTCCCAGTCACTGCTGTTGACAGGGCTGAAGGGCCCTGCTCAGGATGGCCCAAAAGACTGTGCTCTTACACTTATATTCTGTGGTAGCAACTGATGATGAAAAATTGCTGCTCCATTAACCCAGATAGTGGGCAGCCACTGGAGATCTCAGACTACAGCCCTGTTACGGCACCATGGATCTGGGCAGACCTGGGCCACACCTGGCAAGTGATCCTCAAAGAGTGGGCAGGCTGTGACCCACACACTCATCTTAAACAGAAATGAAAGTGTCCATTTCAAACAGAGGTAAGGAAGTGGCTATGGGTCACCATCCAGTTTTCTGAGTCGGAACTGAATCAGAACAGCCCTCTGACTTCATCAGAGGCATCAAAAGAGAGAAAGCAGCAGCAGGTTTTCATAACCAGCTAATGAATTGACTGACCAAGGACTATAAAGGAACGATAGCACACATGTATCTCCTGGATCCAAAAAATTCACAACTTGCAAAAAAATACCTAAACCTGAAAGAAACCCAAACCCTTCTGCAATGAGAGCACAGATGATCTAAGCTCTAAGTATGCCAGATAATTTAAACAGGAACAAAGCAAGTCCAGATTTCTATACGTGGTACCATGACCTGAGGACTGAATAGAGAGCAGCCCCAAAAAGCAGCCTTATGATCTTGCTAGAAACCCAGCAGAGTCAAACCTTTTTGCTCAATTTGCAATAGAGACGTTGCTTTTGGCAGTCTAATTATTTAATCAGTTAATTGTCTGGAATCATTGGCCTAAAATGAGTGTTCAGTACCTCTGCCCCTTTATTAGGCCAGGAAGCTCCCCAAGTCCCCAGGGGTATAGCAATCCTCATAGTTCGAAGTGATGCTGCACTGCAGAACCATATCAGTGTCAGAAACATCTCACGACCTCCTCCCAAGAGGGTTTCCTGAGGACTTGATCCTTCAGGCCACAGGTCTCCATAATTGCCTTCTTTATCTGAACAAGGTGAAATAGCTGTGAAGGGATAACTTTTTATTGATTTAGTTAAAGTGATGTTGCCTGTCCTCTAGTCAGCATTCTCCTATCATTACAAGACTGTAGTGTTTCTGCCAGTACAGGAAGATTCAAAGTAATGTAAAAATCAAAATAAGCCAATCGTGCACCTCTATAACAGGGTCACTTTTAAATTTACAGCTTTGGTTAAATGGGTGTAACTTCCTCATGTAGCCAAGCCCCAAGCTCCCTTTTTAAGAATAGGTAGCACACCAAAAGCTATTTTCTTATGAGAAACCCCAGAAATAAGTTTCAAGCCTCCGAGAGAAGGATTAATTTGCTAGTAATGAAAGTGACACACAGGGAAAATGTAAAATCAATCTTGTGTTTAAAGGCAGAACAACACTGGCTCCACTTCCTTTTTTTTTTTTTCTCCCTCGTTTTCATCCCTTCTCCCCACAGTGGCTTGTTACCACCGAGCATACATTATGCACATTACCCACAAGCCTCTGCTCTGTTTAAATTAAAAAAAGAAACAGCGTTTTTAATCAATCTATTTGCACTCTTCTGCCACAACTCACAAAAGCAGTTTGATTTCTTTTCATTGCTCTCAAGAGAGCTGAACACAGATGACTAAAAAAACCACTGCAAACCAGTAATAATAGTAGCAATAGTAGCAATAATAACAGTGAACACCCTCCCCCACCCTTAAAAAAAAAAAAAAAGAAATAATGGAAAGAATAGGCACAGTTAGCCAGTTCTTGAACAAACACAGACTAAGTTAAAAAACAACAGGTCAAAATTACGCAAAACTCAGTGATCTGGCTTGTTCTGACCGTGGACATCCCTCCTTCACACCACCAACAGTAAGATCAACTGCAAAACAACAGAGGGACTTTTCAATCCTTTAAAAATTGGATTGTCTGTCTACAGTTTTTCTCCAGTTCCTGGCAATTCTGCTACATGCCATTTGGAATGAAGTTGTTCCAAGGAATTCAGACCCTATCTTGGGTTTCACATACTCTATGATTCAGTTGCAAAATTAAAAATAGCAGAGAAAGGGTTAGCTGGTTTTGCTTGTAATGAATCACAGACATAATTAATTCTACTGTTCACATCTAGGGATTGCTAATTCTTTCCTTCTTTCTCCATCAAGACCACAGGAGGAAAAATAGACCATTGCTTAACAAGACTGTATCATGCTGAGAATGCCTGCTCAGTTTTCTATCTGTAAACAATTTTACATGGTGAAAACCTTTTTCTTCCTCTTTCTTCCACAGATGAAGAGAAAATAAGAACAATCTTTCCAGGAAGGAACCTTGAAACAGAACCAGAACATCTTCATTGCTGGACCCCTGATGGAGGGAGACTTGTAGCCACAGAAAGTGATTCTTCACTGCAGATGCTTTTTTGCCTCCTCCTCCACCCTATGGCAGCACCCCACTTCTACATCTGAAAAACTTCACATGATCTATATACTGATATGGGGTAGCTACTGCAAGATGTACGAACATACTTTATTCTTCCAGACCTAAATATACTCCAAGTCTCACATGTTTTAGATTCCTGGACTCAATGCTACGGCAGCAAAGATCCTGCCAACACAGTGATATGCCTCTCTGCTCCAACCCAGATACATAACTTGTCCCTTTCGGCCATATCAAAGACATACACGGTACATTAATGCTAAATTATACTCACAGTTCAAACTGTGAGAAAGATTTACTATTCAAAGAAGCAAAGCCAGGGATCATATCCAAGATACGAGTCTAGATGCTAGCTCAAAACTGAAACATGCAAGTATTTTGGGTTGTCAACACCTTAGGGTTTGTTTTATAATTATCTTCGACCAAAATACTGTCATTTCCCCCTGCAGCTTTAAAAATGGAAAAGAAGGAAAGATACTGGTTATCTCCCAAATTGCTTCTTTGTAGCAACCATCTGCATAGGAAATAATGGTAGTATTTTTCATGTGTTTTCAGAGAATTATTATATGCTTTGTATGCACAGAAAGTCACTGGGTCTGGATGACTAACGTCATAGAATCATAGAATGGTTTGGGTTGGAAGAGACCTAAGGACCATCCAGTTCCTACCCTCTGTCATAAGCAGTGACACTTTCCACTAGACCTGTTTGCTCAAAGCCCCATCCAATTTGGCCTTGAACATTTTCAGGGATGGGACATCCACAACTTCTCTGGGCAACCTGTTCCAGTACCTCAGCCACTCACACAGTAAAGAATTTCTTCCTTATATCTAATCTAGATTTACCTTCTTTCAGTTTAGAGCCATTTCCCCTTGTCCTCCATGTTCTTGTAAAAAGTCCCTCTCCAGCTCTCTTGTGAGCCCCCTTTAGGTACTGGAAGATGCTGTAAGGTCTCCCCAGAGCCTTCTTTTCTTGAGACTGAACAAGCCAAACCTCCCCAGGCTGTTCTCATAGCAGATGTGCTCAAGCCCTTCAATCATCTTTATGGCCCTCCTCCGGACTCTCTCCAAGAGATCCAGGTCTTTCTTATGTTGGGGGACCCAGAGCTGGATGCAATATTCCAGATGGGGTCTCACTAGAGCGGAGAAGAGGGGTGGAATCACCTCTCTTGACAGGCTGGCCACACTGCTTTTGATGCAGCCCAGGATGTGGTTGGTTTTCTGGGCTGCAAGACGCATTGCAGGGTCTTGTTGAGCTTCTTGTCAACCAACCTGCAACTTCTGCTCCTCAGAGCTCCTCTCAATCCATTCTCTGCATAGCACATCTTCTCACTGGCTTGTCTATCACTTGGAGAAGAAAGTAATGATCAACACATTCCAGGAAACTCCTGGGTTGCTTATGGCCTGCCGTGTTGTTCCTCCAACAGATAATGTGGTGGTTGAAGTCCCCCATCAGGACCATTGCTTGTGAATGTGAGGCTGCTCCTGTCTGTTCACAGAGGGCCTTATCTACTCCATCTCCCTGGTCTTAGACAGAAAAATTCCTTCCAGGTAATCAAGAAAAGCATCAGCCTAGACATGCTGTGCTGAGCAGGCTGTAAGAGGGGTCTCTTCACGTCACCTTTTCTCACCAAATAGAGCTAAAGCACCAGGCCCTGCCAGTATGCACTAGGGAAGGAGCAGCTACCTGCTGGTGTAAGGGGGAAACAGCGGGTCTAGGGTCAAAGTTAAGGAGTTTTGACCTGATCAGTATAAACTCCAGGCAGACAATGGGTGGTAAGTTTAGACCACCGTGCAAACCATATGCAGGTCCAAATGATATGCAGTGGGGGAATCTATCAGATGAAATGATTGTGTGGGCAAGGTTGTGTTTTTTGAGGTGACTAAAACTTGACCAAAAAGTACTTGGTTTTAAAAGGCTCAGTCTTTAAGCCTCAAGGAGGTAGCACAGCCAACCACTATGTCTATGGTATCAACACTGCAGTGCCTAAGGAGCAGATTTGTAGAGCAAAATGGTTCTGGAGACCTGCTGTTTACACCATAGAGGTTCACCTGGGACTAGCCCATGGGCTAACCACCATATGCCCAGAAAATCTCCTGCAACAGAATGAAAGCAAAGACTGGGAGATATGCTCCCAAAGCACAGTCAGGATTTAAACTCAAATGTTAATGTGAGTACACCCTATACCATATGTTGCATTGCACTTAATAAGTGGTATATTTCTACATATAAAATATGGTTCAGAATCAATTCCCTTTGTAATTATTTACACCCAGGGTGGAATGTTTATGACGACTGCCAATAAGTCACTGTGCTAAGTGCAAAAAGAAACTTCACCACTTCTACCTCTGTGCACTAAAATCAGATTGCTTTCCAAGATGTTGAGTTTCTTCTGATTATTTTGTGATCTCCTTGTCCAGAAATTTATCAGAGCAGAGATTCCCATCATCCTCTGCCTCAGGAACTTTACTGCTATTCCTTTAAAAATCCTGATTATAGGCAGAGTACTGGCTGTAAAAGTGAGACAGTAGAAGAGAGTCCCTGTGTGAGTCACTAATTTTTCAAGGCAATGGATGCTTTTCTCAAATGCCAGAAACACAGGAGGTTCATCAGAAAAGACTCCTTCTGCCTCATCCACCATTCCTAGCAGAAACAATCCTGCCATCAGAAACAGTGGTTTTTCTGCTGCTGATGCACAAGGTGAAACAAAATCTCATTCACGTTTTGTTCCACTGGGTCTGTGAGGCTAAGAGAAATAGGCAGTTGTTTACATCTGTACAGTAAGAAGATGGGATTCAAATACGGAGAGATACAAGCTGCTTCATGAGTGTGTGCTCACATAGTAAAAAAAGGGATTAATGGATAAAAATCAGGCCAGCTACTATTAGGATTTCCGGTAAAGTAGAAATCCTTCAGTATCACCTGAGGAGAGACAGAACTCCCACCTCCCACACAATGCAGGTTTGTCACTGACTCACTGCACTGCAGGGCAACCACAGGCCAGTGGACCCCTGTTTCAGTAGCCTTAATCCACACCAATGTGCACAACAGGGTGCAGAGATAGTCGGCGGTTTGCCCACTCTCCTAGGAGCAGAAAGCAGCCTGGATGCTCCTCTTATCTGGCTCCTGGAAGCTTTGGAAGAAAGGCTTCAGCAGCAAAGAGCTTCAGCTGCCTCCTCAAGATTTTTGAACAGCAGGTAGTTCAAACGGACTGCTCAAGTCTGAGGCAACTATGGTGTCAGAGTTGAACAGGAGAAGGAGAAGAAATGCTCTTTAGTGCTTGGACATGTGAAGACTTTTGAAATCTACACAGTATTTTCTCCCCTGCTGGGTTTCATTTCCTAGTGAAGAGCTATCATTACATATATATAAAAAAAAACCTCACATTTTCACCCATCATTCATGATTCTAAATCCCCATGCCTACTGTGCAACTGCTTTCTGGCGGGGCATTTCCCTCCTGAAGTTTTGCTATCTCATCACCCTATAAACAGATCAAAGAATGTTCTGTTGATACATAATGCACAGAATGGGCAAAACCCTTCCCTGATGTCACAATTATCCTCTGCTACACCCCCACTGATGGAGTGCAGCTGGTGGAGCCTTGCTGACATGCTCTGGAAGGGCAGAAAAGAACTTGGATTAGGGACAGGAGCCAAAATCTAGGGGGTTTCAGTGTAGAGCTTTCTGATGCTCCTGAATCTCTTCTGAATACTGCAAAAGAGCTCTGTGTGCATGTATTTATGTGTGCATGCCTGTGTGCTTCTGCCTGTGATGGAGGACTTGGCGCTTACATGGGAAGGTGAGGAATATGCCCTCCTTTTCTTCCTCATCCTCTCAGAACATTTTTATTTTCTTTTGCATTTCTTCTAGGTTTCCTTGGCCTGTGAAATCCACAGGGCAAGATTCAGAGCTCTTGGACACAGCAAAGCCCACGGCACTGGGCAGAATGGCTTGGACAGCTGGTACATTGTACACAATACAGCTCAGTCTTCAACTGCATCAGCCTTCGTTATCTCAATCCTCAGCTTCCTACAGGTTTGGCAGTTCTCCTCCTCTTTCTATTTACATCTTTGTTCTTAAAGCTGTATCAAGGCACCTGGGGCTTCACCCAGAGCATCCCTGTTCCCTGGTTGCCCCACCCCCTGTTCTGTCAATAGCCGTAGCAAGCACTAAGGAGCCAGAGAATGGAGAAAACCCTGATTTTAATTTTTTTTGTTGTTGTTGCTGTTTTTTTTTTTGTTTTGTTTTTTTTTGTTGTTCTCTTTCTTTGCTTTTCAGGATCCTCTCCCGGATGAGTGGTTAACTGCCTAGAGCAGCTTTAACTCCTTTATGGCAACACACCACACTGCTAAGTATTATTCACAAAGGACAGAAACAGGATGGGGCAAATGCAGAGGGAAGGCAAATGGAGAAAAATAAGAGTCAAGTGTGATTGTAAACTAATGGATGTCAACAGACAGGAGAAGAGAGAAGGAGCAGGGAAGGCTCTGACTGAGGTGTTTATCCCTTAGTGCAGTCACAGTTACCATGCAACTGGGATCAGCAGAGCGAGGAGGGGTGTGCTTTCCCCCAGGAAAACTGCAAGCAGCGCTCAGCCAGGCAGCTTCAGAGACATCACACTCCCACCATGATCTCCCAGGGCAGCCGAGGCCACTCTTCCACCTGCCTAGGCACTGGGATGCACTGAGACCTCTCCTGCCTCAGCTGGCACCCAGGCTGGTGGGTCACACCTTTGCCAGAGCCCCACAGAGCTGCTCGAGGCTTGGATAGGGAAGTAAACCTTTTGAAGTGGTAAATTCTGCTGTCTATGGTACCCCAGAGACAGGGAGAAACCATCAGCGGGGACAGAGGCAAGGGACTGGTTTGGTGTCTTTCTTTAATAAGCTGCTACCAGACAATAATGTGCTGCAGCACTGCAGAGGTAGCAGATTCTGGTGTTAAGGGCTGTCTGACCTGTGCTGGAGGATCATAAGTGCACCTCAGCCCAGTGAGCTGGTGGGATGCAGGACTCCTGTCTTGGGGGCATAAGCTGCACCATGCAGGGCTCCCTCAGCCTAGCATCTGGGTCCAGCAGCCCAGGGTGAAGGAAATCCCACAGTACAGTGGGGTCAGCCAGGAGATGCCATTTGCAGAGATGAGGCTGAAGAAGTGGCTCCTTCTAGCCTGACACGGGCCATCATCATAGGCCAAAACCAGAGCAATAAGACGCCTTGAGAGGTTAAGCCTGTAGAGTTGCTATGAAAGACCTTTTCCCATGGTAAGCAGTGAGACAGGCTTACACCACCTCCAGATTACAGGTGCCCTGTGGGGTGGGATGGGTTGTTCCACATCCATCCATCCAGATAGTCTCTCAGGTTTACCCCGGAGCCTCTCTGACAGTGAGTGCAGCACTCAGCCCTTTTGCCTTTGCAGGATGGGCTTCCAGCCACCAATTTGCCTTCCCTATCCCCAGGAGATGGGACAGGAGAGTGGGACGTCAGCAGTGACATGCCCAGGCTCCTGTCAGCTGCACCTCTGTAGGGCTGCCCTGAGCCTCTGGGCTCATTGGTGCAGAGCATGCGGGGCTGGTACGTGCCTCACCTGGCACTCCGGTCTCCCCCCACCCTGGGGCTGACAGACAGTCAGTGCTGAGCCCGAGAGGTGCTCCAGCTGAAAAAATCTAGGACACAGTGGGGGGCTGACAGGCAGGCAGAAGAAGAAACAGATGTGGAGTCGATGTGGTGTGAGGACTGTGTTTGACCTGCAATATAGCTAACATCAAAATCAATCTACCCAATGTAGCTGGTCCTCTACCCCTTTGCTACCTCGCACCTTGGATACCTAAACCAACATATTATTCATTCCATCCTCTGCCAAACTCATCTGTCTGTCTTTTTGCTGTATCTGCTTACCCATCCTCTTTATTCCTAACTCATATCTCTCCCCCTTCATCTTTTTTCCAGTGGCTTTTTTTTCCCACTGTGCTTTCTGTTTTCTCAGTTTTATTTCTTGCACTCCCCCCCATGCTTCCTTATCTTTCAGCTGCCTCTGCTGTCCCTTCCTTTCTTCATCATACTAGTCTAGCATTCCAAGCCAGCTAAATGTTTACCAGTCCTTCCACACTTTCTCTGTGACACGTATCTGTGTGGCGTATCTATTTATTAATTTCCTATATAGCAAATACCAGTAGTTTTTTTGGCTTGGTTCTCCCTCCCTCTCCTTATCATTATGAGAAAATAATGAGCTGTTTGGTCTGTGCTACTGGCTGGGGAGAGGAGGGGAGAGAAAGGAAGGGCATGTGGGAGTAGCAAGCCAGGTGCCCTCAATTGTTTGCCTGGAAAGTTCTTTCCTCTTTCTTCCTTGCCCACTGTGGCCTCATTTATCTAAGGATGTAGCTGCTTTTACTGTATATTATTAAAAAGCCTGAGAAAGCAATCATTCTGCAGAAGATGAGGCAAGAGAAGCGGTTAGGAACACAAGGGCTCTCTGCTAATCATTACCTGAGACTTGCCCAGGGCTGGCAGCTTGGAAGCAGGGTTATGATTGTCTCCCATGGCCCATGCATAGTGTCTTACATGGGGATTTTTCAAATGCTTCCCTGATTCTGGATGTTCAAAGGAAAATAACCATTAAACTATGAATTGAAGTAGGACATAAAAATAAGAGGACCACCACCTCTTCCAGCCTCGTGGTCCCACTGCATCAGCCACTGGTTTATTACTGCTGCCATCTGCTTCCTATCCTTGTTTGTAGCCTCAAACCCTCTCTCGCATGTTGGTACCACTGCTGTCTCCTGCCCAGTCACAGACGTTGTCCCTGATCCCATATCCTTTTCCTTTAGCCTGCTACAGCTCCACTGCCTTCCTAAGGCCCTTCCCAAGCACATTCCCAAAGTGATGTCTATCTCAGTAGTCACCAAGAGCCCACTTCAAGCTCACCCATGCCATCTGTGATTTGACAGGCTCCTTTAACCCTCTGCAGGTGCTAGTAAGCACCTGCCAAGGAGAAAAGTGAACTACATACCCTAACACTCAGTGGTAGCTCAGCAGTTAACTTAAAGTTGACCAGGCAAAAACTTAAGATGTTAAGCAAAGTATTTTTTATTCCCTCCCCTTAAAATTGGCCCAAAATATCATGACAAGCATTATTTATCTTATTAAGTACACTACATTAACCTTGCAAATATGCTAATGCACAAAAGGCGCTGCCTTAGCAGCTTTTTAGAATAGGAAATTAACCATGTTCATCAGAAAGATTTTAATTATTATTATTTCTTAAATGCAGTTCTCCTTCTCTCAGGAGCGTCAGATGAGAAGGATGAGGGACACAGACCTCCATCCTCAGCGCTGCCCCCAAAATTGAATGTGGGTAATCATTCCTGAGCTATGCATTAAGGAGCTGCTCTGTCCCCCAGCTGAACTGCTGGCCCAGGGAAGGGAAGAGCTGGAAGGTCAGGCAGGCAGAGAAGGGAAGACTAAACCAAGTACCTTTGCTGAGGTATTGCTCCAGCACTGAAAAGGATGTAGGTAGAAGTACTGCATGTTGGAGTAAGACTGCAGACAGCAGAGGAAAGGTGTCACATCCTTTGCCCAGGGTGACCCTCCAGTGGCTTCCCAAAGCACTTCATGCTAGCCCTGAACTAGGAGAGCATGGAGAGCCTGATAGTTGTGTCACTTGGCACTGGGTTTGAAAATAACATGTTTGGCCTGAGCAAGGTGTATTGTCTGCTTGTCTCCCTGTGCAGTCAGTGGAGAGGAAGAAGTGCCCCAGGGGACCACTCATCCCAGTCTCAGGCAAGTACGATGGCTCTCATCTCCCAGTGCTTCAGGCATAGAGTCCAGCTCAGAGGACAGAGCAGGAGCAATGCCTGTATCTTTGAAACACTCCCTGTGGAGGTCAGGATGACAGCACAATGGACTCCTTCATCCTCCCAGCTGCTGGCAGAGGTTTGTGCTGGTGCCATCACAATTTCTTATCCCAAGGACACAGCCATGTTACATGCACAGGTCAAGCATATCTCCTGTATGCCTAACAGCACTGAGCTGTAACAGCTCTTGGACAGTGTGGCAGAGCAATGGAGAGCATCACCACTGAAGAACCTCCTTTGTCTCAATGAGTGTATGCTAATGAGTCACAGCCCTGTCCCAGGATTTGCCCTTAGCATGATCTTCCTGATTCCCTTTCCCATGGTGACAGTCCTACTGTGCTTCCCTGGCTGCCTACACCTCTCTCCTGGTGAGAAACAAAGGGAACAACATTCGCAAGCGAGACTTTATGAAACCTCCTCCCACTAGCTAAAAGCTGTGATTCTCACTCATCCTGCTCAAGGCCTGATCCAGTGACTCGCCACTGTGGCTGGCTGTGCCTACCCCGCTGCTGCAGCAAGGGCTGTGAAGCTTCTTCCTCCACTCAAACAGTCCTTTCTGATGAGTTTCCAGTGAGACTTTGTCTTGTTCTTTCCTTACCATGTGCTGGCTGTCATTGCTCCTGGCAGGGCACGGTCAGCTCAGCTGGCACAGTCATTGCAGTGACAAACGTAATTTCTGCTATTTCTGTTTTTTTTTAACCATGGTGTTGCTGTTTCAGGCTGAGGGCAGCTGCTTCCACAGCTGCTGCAGCTTGCTAGTGCACTGCAGCCAGCATCACCCAGGAGATAAGGCCAAGGAGCACAGCTCTGCGTTGTTATGCCTGCTATCTCTCTAAGCTTTTTTAAAGCTTTTACGTTGTTTTTTTTTTTCCAAAGTAAAATCTTAAGAGGGCAGATTTAGCCGAGTATCCAATGTCTTTCTGGAGTGTGCTCTGATAAAGGAAAAAAAATCATCCCTCAAGCAGCGTAGAGGTGAGGGAGCTTATCCCATGCCTCTGCGTGGGAAGTGTCACAGCAGGATAAACCAAAGGGAATCAAAAGCTGTGAGATTTACCCAGATGCAGAGAAAGGGATGATATTATCCAATGTGACATTACATGTTCTTTCTGTAACACAAATCAGCTTCCATCAGTCAAATACTGCTCTCCTCTGACATGGTAGCCTTCCGGAACAGACTGCAGTGCTGCAGGAGCTCCAAGCAGTTTTTTTCAGTTTGTTTGTTTTCCCATTATAATTATTTTCTCTGTAGTCATCACTCCAAGGTTGTCTTTCTGGGACAGGCTGAGGCAGCACTAACTGGGCATAGACCCACAGATGGCTCTCTGATAGTGCGTTGGACTGGCACATGCAAATAAGGAGTTGCCTGTCCTATTCTCAGGCAGCAACAATGTGCTTCTCCCTACAGTGCTTTCTGATGGGAGATGCTCAGACAGCACAGCTCTGCTGGCCTTCTTGAAGCTGCTGTCTGCGTTCTGCCTCCTCTTGAACTGTATATGCATTAGAGCAAGTATCTCATCGGCTTTGACTGCCTTCACATCTCCTGTGATAGAAAGCTTTAGAGGACAACTATTGCAACAGCCTGGGACATGCTGTTTAGTCACCTGCCCAGTCCTGAGGCTTCAAAGGCAAAAATCAAATCAGCAATCAGGAACAACCCTGACTGAGGCAAAGGAAACCTGAATGCATCCCATGCTGATGTTTTACTCACTGTCCTTTGCACACCTGGCCTTTCCCATGACCCTCAGACCTCTCTGGCAGCAACCTTGCTGCTCCACAGCCATGGTTAGCCTGAGGTGAAGGAAACCCAGCTTCCTGCTTCTGAGCACTTCTGTGTCTCCGTTGAGGACCCCCAAAAGGACCACCTGCACTCAAACACAGGTGTGCACACACTCCTGGAGCTACGTGAATTACATCTTCAAGGCAATCATTTCTTCAGCTCCCAGTCACATCTATGTCCCAGCACGCTGGGCTAATTGGGCCAGAATCGCACTTAGTTGCAGTCTGCTGACCATGGCCTTGGACAGGAATAATTGCTCCAGCAGTGCTGAGAGAGGGATCTGTGGGAGGTGTAGGGAGGGAAGGAGAAATCTGCGTGGGGAAGAATGCAGAGACAGAGGCTAAAGATGGAGGAACACCCATTAAGATAAACGTTTCCTGTTAGCAAAGAAAGCACAAAAGATGATTGAAAGGCCATGTTTGCTCATGGCATTCTATTGTCATCTTCTTGGAAACCTTGCCAGAATTGCCATCATGAGAGAGAGAGAGAGTGAGGGGTGTTGAAGGCAGAGCTGCTGACATGTCCCCTTCTTGGATAGGAGGGCATAGGTCATTCCAGGGAGTGGGTCTGATCTTTGGTATTTCAAGGAATCAGTCACAAATCACAGCTGTATGTTTGTCAGTATGCTCAGCTGATGGTACATAATGGAGCATTAGGCAAACTTGGAAGAGGTTTATGGAGAGACGGAGGGAGAAGAAGTATCTGCGTGTGTGGGAAGGAGGGGGCTGTGGTTGCAGAAAAAAGTAATTTGCTGACAAGAATTCAGCAATTTATTTTGAGCTGCTACAACTGACCAGTGCATTCCTTTTCATCTCCGACTTATCTCTTCCTTTCTAGTACAAACCTTGGGCAGCACAGGGCCTGCCTCTCTCCTTTTCTGTGGATAGTGCTGACTTGGGAGACTAGAACAGACCACTGTCATCAGCAGAGCTGCCTTCACTCCAGCTCCTTTTTTCCCCTGATGAGCCCAGCAGCATCCCAACTTGCCACTGGAGAGAGTACAATGCAAACCCTGAATCTATAGCCAAGCTTCAGTGGGAGTTATCATGTAGGGAGATCTCCCATTTTGTTTTGGGGCTGTCTAGCAACAATTTCCTTTCATCCCAGTCTGTGGACAGTAAACAAGTGTTTGCATTCCTATTTACTGACCTCAGGTTTTATGGGGTTTTTCCTCTTTTTTTCCTAACACTCCTGGCACTCATGGTTGGTACTTCAAGGACATACTTGCTAAGTAGACCTCTGTGCAGTGCTATGCACACTCATATCCGCCACAACCTGTTCAGCAAACTGCTCTAGAGGTGAACACCAGAAGCACTAAAGGAAATGAAGAATGAATGAATGAACAGAACTGGCTCAGTCCCCCAGTCCCTTACTTAATACTCTCCCTGCTTGCTCTGGAGATGGACTACTCTGGTTGCAGGTCAGACAGCAGAAAGGCTGCAGAGAGGTTGTGGGAACTCCCCCAGGTTTTGATTTTTCCCCTCCTCAGTTAAAAGGGCTGTCTGAAAACTTTTTAAAGTTGATCTGAGTGCTCAGGGTGGATTGGCAAAGGACTCTGACAGGAGCTGGATAGCAATTTTGGAAAAGTGAAAAAGGAAAAAAAATTGATAAATAAAATATGATACAATTCATTTTTTGTGCAGGAGCATAGAGTCCACTGGTCTACTCATTCTGATGGTATAGGATGTCAGTTGGCAGGGCTTCCAGGGGGATGCTTGCTGTGAGTGCCGTACCAACACTTTTCTGTAGGCAGGAGCCATTTGGCTGAAGACCCAGGTATACACTGGTAGTCCTACTCTGACAACACAGCCAAGAATTACTCTCCTCAAAATACTCAGACTATCACAGTCCTTCTCCCAATGAGAAGTGATGGCCAGGTGGAACACAAGCTGACTGCACCTTGCTACTAAGTCCATTGCACAGACCTATGGATTTTGCTCTGCGCTGTGATACTGTTTCCTCAGTTGACTCTGGTTCTCAATCCCACCACCTGGTTAGGGCGAAAAGAGGAAATCTGAACAGTGCAGCTCATGCAGGAGGGCACCCTCTCAAGAGCAGCCCATACTCTGAGTTTCTGCTGTGCTTGGGCCAGAGGGTCAAAAAGGACAGCATAGATTGGACTAGAAAAATAATTCCTTCCTTTGGAGCCTGAAAGCAGAAGAAGATTCCCTGGAAATCCTGAGCCCCAGTACCTAATCTCCTTTTAGAAAATGTGTTCAGAGTGACTAGCTTCTACTGGATTTCAATCTAAGTCCCAAGAAAGAGTAAGTATGGTACCACTAATTTGCTGCACTTATGAAGTCTTCCAAAAAATCTCCAAAAGCTAAATTCACATTTAGCCTATTTATTTATTTTTCAGTTGCATGCTATTGTCTGTGCCAAACACTAGCAGTCAATACAGGACTTAGAAAATAATAAATGTAATGTTAATTACATAGTTATTGTTATTCATTTTTTAATAAGCTCTTTATATGCAATCAAGTAATAAAGCAAAACTGAGGCTCTTTACAAAGCATACTGTTCTGCAGGAAGCACACAAGAAACCAGAAAAGTCTCTAGAGAGGGCTCCAGACACTGGGGTGAGGTTCCTAAGACTGATCCCCAGGTCTTCTGACAACGTAGTCACAGTAGCTAATCTAGTAGCCTGGCAAAAGATACTGGCAAAGAGCAGAGCAATACATAAGGACACCCAGACTCTCTCCATCCATAGTATCCCAGCCCCATGCTCCTAATCATTTACAAACCACTAGGGACAGACAAATCACCTACCTAGAGAAATATCTCTTTGCCTCCCCATCGAAACCCCATTGCTGACAGTAGAATTTCCAGTTCCCTGTATGTTAAAGGGTTACACTACAATACTTCACTCCTTGGTAGGAAGAGAAACCTTACGTACTAGAAGAGGAAAAGAATTACTGTTCCTCATTTTGTATTAGCCTTGGAAGAATCTAAGATAAAAATACATCCAAAAAGCTGCGATGATTTCATATGCAGGAGGATGATATTAGTTTTGAGGACTCCTTCAGCCCTGTAAAGCTGGACTTTGAATTAATAAGGCACCTGTATTTGTCGCTGAAGGCATGCAGACAATGTGACTGGTACAGTGAGCTAAAATGTCCTAACCGATTTCTAAAACACTTCATAATGCCAGAAACAATCATATCTTTAATAACAACACACAACAGCATAAAGGGTTTACCAAAACGACTTGCATGACAGGGTTACTATATGGAGCTTGTTCCCAACAATGAAGCTGACAAAGCCAGATACCACCCCTGCCAGCAAGCATTGTGTATCTGGGGCAACTTAAGGACCCGCTGATTGAAGGAAATCCTCCTCCTGCCAAACACAGACTAGCAGCAAAAATGCTTCACAGCCGTTTTTTTTTTTCAGTCTTAACGACTGTAACAGCTTCTGCAATCTTTGTAAGGGAAGTGGCCGCAAAGGAGCAGGAGATTGATTGTCACTCATCCTCTTGCCTTATTACGAAAGGAACCACGCAGTGAGGGATGCGTAGGAAGCCTCAAGGAAGGGAGATAAGGGAACAGAGGGGAGGAATATAGGCTTAAGAGATACACTCCCCGCCCGAGTCTGTGTATGGGAGTTTGATGAATGCTGATCTATCTTAATATCCCTGAGTGTTAGAGAAGTTTGGGTTTCTGTCTGAGTCTTGCAACATGAATGCATTCCTAGCCAGCAGGCAGTAATCACAACCAAGCCACTTTTCTGGACTGAAACCTGCTGCCTGTCCAGTTTAAGGACCTGACCCATTTATGCAATACTTCTGGAGAAGCATTGTGGTGGAGCCCAATTGCAGGTGCAGTCTGTAAGGTTGCCTATCAGGAGCAGAACGCTGCCTGGGGAAGGAGACACAACATTTGTTCTAAACTTTCCTTACATAGGACTTATCTCCCCACCTTTCCCCCTGCCACTTTTTAAAGGCTATATCTGGTATTTACCTCAAACCCAGAGCCTTCATGCTCTGCAAACAGAGGCCCACAAAATGACTGAAGCAGTTTTGGAACAAGACATCCAGAATATGATGAGCAGGGGAGGGGAAAAAACAAAGGGAAGAAAAAATCAGCCAGCCCAGTAAACAGCATTTAAATCTCTCTCTTCTTCTCTCATTCCCTTATTCAGTAATTTCTGTCTTGCTTTGAGTGTGCTGTTTCTGTCTTCTTCACTCTGATATAAAAGCCCAGCTCCCCTAGTGAGTGTGCAGATGATGATTTGGCATTGTCCAGGACTATTATGCTGTCAGCTCTCAGAGCAAAAAAGGCTTGTAAAAATCCTGTAGTCAGACAAAGGCAGAGCATACAGCTCAGGACAGTTTGTACTGCCGTCTGCTAATAACCTTTCTGAACAATAGCTTACATGGAAAGATCTTTCACTGAACATGAAATTCCTCTTTCAGCTTCACCTTCACTTACTCCCAATTACTGCTCCACTCTTAGCTATACGCATGCTACATATGCAAATCCTCTTCCAAACTATTTTGTACGGAAACAGAGGTGCATCTCCCTCCTCCTCGTCCTGTTCTAGTGCCATCTTCCGCTATCCTTACACAACCCACAGCACACTCACTACTACTCCTAGTTCAGCTCTAGCTACATGCAAATTCATTCATATGCTGGGTCTTCACCACTCCCAGCAATCTGGCTCATGCTCTGCTCTCAGGTATATGGAGCTCAGCGTCACACGCACCATTGTTCTTTCCTCACTTATTCAGGAGTAGATATTTGAAAGAAAATTAAGGTATGCTCAAGAAAGCAATTTCTGTTAAAGAGCTAAAATACGATCAACAGCTTTTCCCAAAACACAGAAAATCAGCAAGTTTTCTTGAGGTGACTTAAAGAGGTTGTAGCTTGACAGGTGCAACAGTGATGTGAGCAGATAATGGATCCAGCTTCCCTCAGGCCCCAGTGGTGTTGGGTTCATTGCAGTCCAAGCTGTACATGCTGGTTCCTCTGCTCAGCTTTTAGAGACTCAGGCCCTGGCAGATGAACTGAGGTGACCTGTCTATCTCAGACAATTTATGACGTTGTGCTCTCCAGCATTTGCTCTGATGCAGATTACCAGCTCCATAATAGTGCCAGCAGGAATATGCACATTATGTGCCCGTGCATCAGCTGTCCCTGTTTACAGCACTGGACTGCTGCTGATTGTGGGTCTGGACTAAGATCCTGGACTGTGAAAGTAAGCTGAAGTGTGGTCATGTCTGTCTTTCTGGCAATCCAGCTCTAGGGAGAGTGCTCGCTCCCACTGTCTACACAGTCAGCTACCAGCATCTTTTCTGCCAGAGGGGCCTGCAACACTACACAGCAAGTTCTAGGGAGACCCTAGTTTACAGGAAAGATTGAAATGGCTAAATCTGATGAGTGCAGGCTGCTGCCACTTTGAGATACTACTCTAAGGTGTGCGAGGATTTGGCAGTATACAATGGGTCCATGAAGCTGGCACATGAACAAAACAGAACAGCAGAACCTGGAAAGGAGACTTGAAAGGGACTTGGAAGTGATCCTTGCCCTGTATGCACCTAAGTCAAGGTCAATGCACAGTAACTCCGAGCTTGGGCAGGCTCTGACCTCTGCTCCACCTGCCTAATGCCAAATGTACACCACTGTAATTGATGGTGTTAACTCCAGACTTACACCCATCTCAAAATGGTCAGGGTGCAGCCCAGTGAGTTTACAGAGAGCAAGAGCAAAGCAGTGCATTTGCTGAACTGGGACTAGCTCCTGTTCACTGTCTGTCGATTTAATGACCGTCATGCACCTAAAGCTAGGGACTGGAAAGCTGTGTGAAATCCAAGGGCTTCCAAGCGTACTGGACAATAGCAACATGTGCTGGGGATGTGCTAGGGATGAAATACACCCTGAAAACCAGGGCTGCAAGAAGAAGCAGCCTTCTTTAAGCTCTGAAATCTTTTCTGAGGAGGACCGTATCCTGCTGTCTGTTACCAGGATGCCTATTCCAAATAATGCTGCATTTATTTTAGCTATCAAACATTTACCAGAGCTGGTAACACTAAAACTAAAACACTAACTACTAAAACAAGAACCTAATTCAGCAACAAAATAGACTATGTACAAGAGGCACATCAGAAACAAAATGTCTGGAAAAAGGCTACATGAGATGGCCTTTCTCCTACAGACCTGAGTCTGTAGGATGAGTCTGGTGTTCTCTGAGTGCACTGAATGAATACGGCTTCTCCATACAGTTCTCCGACCCCTTTATCACTGCAAACAGTTTAACTGGCTCCACAAACACCCTGAGTGTATGAAGTGCTTACAGGGAGTGGACATGGTTTCAGATGCCTTGGTAACCTGCTCACTGGAAGTGGCATGGGAAGAGACAGGGCAAAAGCTCTCCAGGCTGGAGCTGACTACAGGGGCTAACACCAGTCCTTTGGGGATGCTCTAGTGTATGTCAGCAGCAAGGACAGGTGGCCAAAATTCCCAAGCAGCCTGTGTAGCTCAGGACACAGCCCAGTGGCAGAGAGAGGCAGTGAACCAAAAAGCTGTGGGGAACTTCAGTTATATTGCTTTTCCCATTACAACTTCCTCTGACCTATTCCTGCCAGCCTCAAAGTTAAGGTCCACTCACCATGCACACCCACCAAGTCCGGCTTCACTGAAACAACACCCCATCACTTTCTGAGCACTCACACAAAAGGTCACCACTGTGTATTGTAGCTTCTGGCTTGGATTCTCTCCTTATTCATGCTTTTCTTTTTTTCTCTCTTTTTCCATCCTCTTGTCCTAAGGGATCATGACCAAAATTAAATCCTGACATACTTTCAAACCCAAGACAGTCGGTGGTTTTACACTCCCTAGATAAATCATCCCACACTTCTTTGGAAGACACAAATGCATTTTCCCTGTGGTCCACAACATCTGAAGTATCCTGTCATTATTATTAAGAGAAGCAGACTCTTCAAAGGCTGTAGGATTGTCCCCAGGTACTTCAGTGCACAGTGTTAGGTGCAGGGCCTAGATCAGCACAATGTTTTACTCCCTGTTAATGCCAGACATTCAGGTCTCTAATTTCCAGCAGAGAGCCTACATGAAGAAGTTCATGGTCTTACCCGTGAGTGCAAGAAATGGGCTCTTTATGAAGTATGAAATCCATTTTCCCCAGGCCTTCATTTGGATTGTGCTTTATGACATGGGAAGAAGCAGTAAGTGAATAAAGCACTACATTCTGCCTGACTGATGGACAGATGATCCCAGCAGATTGTACCTGTATCTCCCCCTTCCCACTGCTGTATATTTGCTGGGCTGTCAGTCTTACAGATAAAATTACCTGGGAACATGAACTTTCCTGAGATTCTTCCCCTTCCTCAATCCAGGGAAGGAACTTGAAGTTAACATAGGACTGAGGGCAAGAAGAAGGAGAGATACAAGCTTTGGCACCTTTAAAGCTTAGATAGGAAGAAAAGTGACGAGTGAGTAGCTTGGACTCAGCTGAACTGTAAATGCAGCACTGCAGCCAATGCAGAGAGGCTTCAAGAGAGCCTGTACCAAATTCACAGTAACACCAGACAGCAGCAGTGGGAAAGTACTTCCTAAATTCATTCTCTTGACATCCAAGAAGGCAGAGAAGTGGGAAGTAAGGCAAGCAGGGACTGAGGTCACTTGCCAGGACCAGAGAGAGCAAAGAGTAAGACCATACTAAAGCTGTTCCTCTAGTCCTCTGTCCCTAAACAGAACATCAGTGTTTGCTTCATTCAGGAGGGAAACAATCACGTAAGAGACAGAAAACCCATGACTTGCTCAATTACTGGAGCTGTGACAAGCAATTCTGGGAACAGCTGCATTTTCCCCCCTTTCGCTCAAAATAGAAGTTAAAAGAAATGTGCTTTTTTTTTTGCCTTTTTTTTTTTTTCTTTTTAAAAAACTAGGGGGATAATCTGCTGCAAGAGAGAGGAAGATTATCTGTTCAGAGCATCACTGTTTCCAAGAAAGTCTAAGGAAGTCAGTGGAGTCCCTTGTGATTTGAAGACAGCCTTCCTCCCCTGGTCACCTTCACAGCTGGCATCATCCCACTTGGTTTGAAGGCAGCCAGAGCAATTCACATGGTTTGGGAATCTCACTTACTGTGTTAATGAGTTTCCCTGGAGATGCTTCTTGGTACGTGGTCCCCTAAGCCAGCTGCTCTGCTCTGCCCAGCTTGGCATCCCAACAGCACAGAAATTCCCTCTGTGCTGCTGAATGAGCTGAGGCTCCTGCTCTGCCCAAGCATCCTGGCTAATTCTGAAGATCAATTTGGATTCATATTCACATTATGTACCCCTCAGCAACCAGCTGAAATGCGCTGCTTATGTCTCCTAGCCTTTCAGCTGTCTGGTCTGTCTGCCCATGTTCCTGCTTCCCAGCCATGTCTCTCTCCTGCCACACTTACTGCCCAGATAGTGCAGCAGTGCAGAAAGGTTCACACCCTTTACCTTCAGCCCCAGCTTCTCTCCGCTGCTTTCACTCCTGAGCTCTCCTGTATTGAACTGTGAGATCCCACTGATGGGAAGAAATCAGCCTGCCAGACCCTCTTGCCAGATAGGTAATGAAAGCTTTTTCCCTCTCTCCCCAAAACACAAAAATGGCCTATTTTCCAACAGCATCATATATGGGTTCAAACAGTCAATACTTCCCCAGCAAAAATGAAGAAAGGAGGATGAAACACAAGAGGAAAGAAAATAAAATAGGGCTATGGAAGGCTTCTTTTAAAAGCAAAGCCTCCAGTCTAGTGTCTCAGTAGTGTAATCTCAAAGGCCATTAATATCAGGCTAGAGTGAGTAGCAGTAGGGAAAATGGTATAAAAAAATCTGCTCTCTTTCTAGAACCAATAGACAATATTTGGCCAAACTTAAGGGAAGGAATGTTTTGGGGATAGATGGAAAGGGAGGGGAACAACAAGAGAGCGTGCATGTGAACAAACTCCAGGTAGGTTTGTCAGACCTTAAGGCTTTTTGCCTGCTTAACCTTCCTCTGCAGACACACTGACTGGGATGCAAATGGTCCAACATGAGCATTGTGTAAAGCACAGGCAGCAGGACATGATCTGTCTCCTGTGTAACTCTGCCAGTGTGCGCAGGAACCAGTGGCATGCCCTGACCTCAGGGCAGCTGTGTCATGGTGAACATAGGAACTAAGTGCACATGTGAAAGTTCTTGCAGCTACATCTGTTTTCCCATGGGAGAGTGCACACAGGAGTAAGATTTTCTTTCCCTGTCTTCTTGTTTCACCAAGAATATCCTTGAAATAGATGGAGATTTTTTTTTGTAATGAAAAGAGGATGACGGGGCTTGCCATAAATCTTGATGATGTACTTTCAACAATCCCTTGCACCCTGAGTGACTCAGCTTGGGATGCACCTTCTAAGTAGCAGCAATAATGTGTACTATTGGTGAAACAGTATTTGGAGCACCCCATAGGAAAGGTAAAACCAGGGCATCACACAAAGTAACTGTTCCAGTTTCAAAGAGGCTTGTTTCAAACTTGTGGCTCACCTATTGAGTAGCAGCCAGGAATTACTTCTGTAGTTGCTGAAGATGATGGGAGCAGATGGGAATTGCATTGTCAATAGCACAGATCCATCTGTGTCCTGGCCAAAAGGCAACAGCTGTTTTCATACCTGTTTCTCTCATCCAGCTGAGAGCTGGCTGACAGGCCAGTTCCCTGTTCAAGGCCCAGGATGGGAAATCAGCAGATAATCAGCTGATATCTGTAGATTTGACGGGATTACAAATGTCTTCCCATATTTGCATTACCTACAAGCAGATTGTGAGTTGCAATCAACAGATCAGCAATGTATTATCCAACAAACTGGAAATCCACTGGAAAGGCCAGAGCAGGACAAGTATGGAGGAGTGAGGGCAAGAAGGATGTGAACTAACCAAAGGGTCCAGGAAAGAGCAGCAAAATGACCTTTTTAGCTTAAAAAAGATTGAAGTAGGATACAATAAAAGTAATGAAATCATGGACAAGGTCCCCACAAAATAAAGAAAGTAACTTCTGATTGCATCTGATTCACAACAAGCTCAAACTGCAGCAGGGAAGACTCAGTTAAACTTTAGGAAGAACATAAAGGATAACAAAGTACAAGCATAAATTGTCCTGTGAGGGTGTGAAGTAATTTAAAATAAGATAGAGAAGGAGTTATCAAGAATGACTTGGGAAGAGCTGAAGATACGGACTAGGTAATTTGTGAGATCCTTTACCATCTTGGCTGCAGCTTAGCATTGCATTCACACAAAGCTGCTGTGAACTGGCACCAGCACTTTCCTCACCCCTGGCTCCTCAGCCCTGGCCTAGCCTTGCAGGGGGATGCATGCCATGATGGAGTGCTGTGGGATGGCCTGCAGCATCATCCACGCTAAGTCACAGGACATCACCCCAGCAGGCCAGCAACTTTACAAATAGATGGAAACCCTTCTTCCCAGATGGCATTTTACAGGCAGGGACCATCAGAGTTCGTAGTAACTGGGGTTGTGCACAACAGCTCCAGCTGAAAGGGGAACAGGATCTTACCAAGGAAAAGGGCCAGGATGGGGCTTCCCTGCTTTGTCTAGTAACTTATTGTCAGGTGCTACAGGTCAGAGTCTCCTTTTGGATCCTGGCCAAGCAGACATACCTATTTTCACCTGTGTTATCCCATGAAAATGATGACCTCTTTTTCAAAGCTAGTTCAAGGCTTCTTGCTCTTCAACATGGCATTAAAAAGTGATGCTGCTGTCTCTAAGGTGAAAAACTACATTTTCTGATCACCTGCAAATAAAATTCACTGCAGTCCAAGTCCTTCCTTGTAAACTCAAGGAGGTTTTAACTGCAATGTGATGGTCAAGTTGCCAAGTAAAGGTGTAGTTACTTTCTGACTCTCTTAAATTTACCTCAGCAGTTAAGGATGGGGCACAGCACACATCATTGAAGACAAATGGCTGCTGTATCAAGCTGCTGAAATGGGCAAAGCAGACCCTACACTAACAGCTTCTTTTAGTGCCCTGCCACAGCGTCTGCCAGATGCCAGGGCCTAGATTGAAAATTATGAGTCAGATCCCCAAATGGAGCAGAATAACTGTGCTCCAAGACAGCACTGATTTATATCAGCCAAATTCTGGCCCACTGATCTCAAACTGGATCAAATTATTGGAGTTTCTAGACTCTCTAACACACGCCCCGATTGGTATATGTGAATGAGAAATGGCATGCTCACAAATATGCCAGTTCATGGATACACACAGATTGCAAGGACATCTGGCTGACAGAAACTCTAGAAACGTAGAACTTATGGCAATGGGAAGAAATCCATTATCTGATTAAAAGGTTAGATAATGTAGGGGGAAAACTACTTGCGATGAGCTCACCATTAGCCAGTTTCTGTTAATCAGTTTTGAAATAATTCTGCCTGAGTATGCCTAATTCTTGCATCAGCAGCTTGAGCCATGCATAACATGAACATGTGCCATGAAAGCTTCTCTAAAGCCTACACTAACACTGCTCCCTCTTGCCCTTCAGTTCCCTACACCAGCTCTGCCTCTGCCCCTCAGTTACTTCATCACTACCTAACCACACATCTCATTAAGCCATTAGATGGTCTACTTGCAGCTACCACATCTACAGCAAATGAAGAACCCATTTTCGGAACCACAAATGGAGAGGCTGCATCCAACTACAGTGGCCTAAACTTTCCCAAGGGATTTTTCACTTTATACAGTTATTATCTTTTTGGCTGACCTGACTGTCCGTTGGTGTGTAAAAGCAAGCTGTTGGTGAAAAAGAAGGAATTAAGAATCATTTAAACCATTAGGTTTTCATCAGATCTCATTCTGCTTCTGGAGAGCCCTGGAAGCATCTGTTAATAAAGGGCGTGCCAGGGAGGTGGGGGATAAAAGCCCTCTCTCTTGTGTCAAGATATCTTTTCCTATCCAGCTGCACCCAGAATGAAAGAGCTATCAAAGAAAGCTCCCCCATTAGCCATCAATTCAGAGCAACTTCAATCAGTCAGTTCTGCTGGAGCCTGTGGGAATATCTCCCCAGCAGCCTCCTACATGCTGCACTTGAGTGCTCAGAAAGAGTCACATTAAACCTGCCTGCCATCAATCCAGAGGCCTCCTTCTCTGTAACTTAATGAGTTGAGCCAGTTGGCATCACTGACAGGGAGCTGAGGAGTTAAAATGAAAGCCACCCTGTCTTGGTGTGCACACACAGGGGAAGCAGCTAAGCCACCAGCCCTCCTTTAAGGGGCTCTCTACCAGACTGAGGGTTGTTTCTGAGCTGCAGCAGACTCAGGGGAGGCTCAGAGGGATGGGGACAGGTCCCCTTACCATGTAAGCCATCTCAGTTGACCTGACCTGGCCTCCCTACTCCTATCTGAGCAGTCAAGGTGGAGAGAGGTGATGTCCTCCCTCATTCCCAGGGTCTGACCTCCGCTCAAGGCTATCCCTTTCACTACTGAAAAGTGGCACCACTGGAGGTCAAGTGTGATCAAATCTGGCATGGGGAGGCCATTCATGTTATTTGCTGCTCTAAGGAGGGGGCTGGTGGTTCTCTCTTCACATGTGCTGCTTCCCCAGCTGTCACACATGCTCCCTGTGTGTCTCAGCCAAAAGATAGCTGAGCCATATCAAACCAAGAAGAGAAACTGTCTTTCCTATCCCTTTTTAAAGACCAGAAAAATACATGGCTTGCCTGTCAGGGCTTCTCTCAGGCCAAAGATTGAGAGGGATAAAACTAAAGCAACTTTCAAATACATCCAATACCCAACTATTATTTTTTCCATGTCTGGTTTATGGATTGGGCCTGGCCATCATCCATCCTGGTGACTCCTAAGGCACATTTTTTCATCAGGTGCTCCTGGCAAAAGCTTGCTCCTCAAGAGCAACTTCACTGCCAAAATATTTTTTATTTCTCTTCCTTGCCACCTATTAAGACAATTTTATTTCTTCTTCTGAGGAAGAACGGCTATTACTCAAGGGAGCTTTCCCAAGACAAAAGTACCTCCCCTTTGGAATGCTATCTGAAAATTGCTCTTGCCATGTACCAGAGTCTACACTAGTATGTGGAAGGAGTGTTCTGATGTGAAGATGGTAGTTACAGATTAAGTATTGACCATCATGGTTGCCCAGACCTGCTTGGTGGAGCAGATCTATTACTTCAAAACCCAGAAAAAAACCCATGAATTATGAGGAAGTCACAAAGCAACATTTCATGCAGTATATCTTCATTGCTTAGATCATGAGTCTTTCACCTTCAAGATAAGTTGTTCAAGGCAAGAATCTGTACATGGCCACCTCTGAAAACACAGCAGCATATTTTCCTTGATGTTTTTGTGATGTAAGGGCTCAAGAGGAGTTAGCAATTCAGGATGACCAGCAGGAGAATGTGTGATGGCTGGTAGGCAGATGCCTCAAATTGATGATGACATATGTTGTGAGTATTCCCCTCCTGTCACAAACGCTTCCATGATTACTGTGCTTGGTTGGAAGTAGCTGCCCTTCTACAATCTGCTTCCTTCCTCCAGACAGGGAAACATCTTGGTGAGGCTGACAGGGATTGCCTCAGTAGGGAAGGGTGTGCAGTACTGAACCACATCAATGTGTTATTGGCAAAGCAGCACATTGTGTCTCACATCTCTCAGCGCTCTGGGCTTGTATGTGCACAGAATAGTGCAAGAGGGAGGGAACAATACTGACTCTTCTATATGTCCAGCAAACATGACTGGAGCCACCCCTTCTTGCTGAGTCAAGGAGCACCAGCATGGAGCCTTGACCTTCATCCATGGCTAGAAACAGGTCACTGTCCATACTAGCATCCCAAGGCTGCTCATGCAGGGGTATAGACTATGGAGAAGGTTAAGCACTGCTGTACATAGCTCATTTCTCACCTTGCTCTAGGCACTCTCTCTGGAAGGTCACAGTGGGAGCAGGGTGATATTTAATAAAGGAGCACGTTGACAGCTGATGAAATCCAAGACCTTCAGCTCCAGGGACTGACAAGGTACTCTACTCTTGTGGGTCTCACATCTTCTTCAAGTGGGGCTGGAACACAGTTTAGCTCTGCCCTCCCTAACCAAGAGGGGAGAAAATCAGCAGGACTGCTTCATACACTTCCTGGAGGATGGAGCTGAATATGAGCTCTTTACCTATCCAGAAAGGAAGAACACTCCATAAACATGCATGTAAGGCTCTTTCAAGAAGGTACCATTTGTAGCCACAGTCCCAAGCAAGCCAGTATGGCTAGCACAAAAGCAGGTCGGTGGCCCAGAGGGTGACTTTCTATGGATATTGCATCATAAGAGTGCTCAAGGTACTTGTGGAGAACCTGCCCTATTCTTCAGCTGGTTCCTGCCTTACCAAAGCGCCCAGAAACTCCTGTGAAGTCTCTGCTTCAGGGAGCTTCTTCCTAGTGTAATATTTTGGGGACAACAGAATAAAGAGGTGTGTCTCTCTAAAAGTTCTGGCTAGGAGCCGCAGAGACTGTCCCTGCCTCATTTAGACCTTCCTTTGACTTCATGGTCCACCTCCCTTTTCACACTGCCTATTCAGGGACTGCAAGGGGTCTATTAACCATGGTCACACTGCTGTGCTTGCCCTGTTCCCACTGTATCCCTACGGGTGACAGACTGAAAGGAAAGAAAAAAATTAAAGCAGGAACAATTTGCAGGAAGGCCCCAGTATACAAGTGCAAACATGTTTGTTTGTAAATGGTACATTCTATGAAAGACATTTCCTCTCATCCCTGGTGGCAGCTTCACCTTACTGTTTGCTCAAAATGCATCAGATGAATAAGAAGAAATGGTTAAAAAGCAATTTCACCACTGCCAAAGTCCACAAACTAAAAATAAATATAACAGCTTTCCCCTTTCCCTGAAGCATCTTTCACTGTCTGTGGGATCTTTAAGGTCTTGTAGTCATGAAAATGATTATACCACTGCTACTACCCAACAGTGCCTCAGTGGTGCATTTCACTTGGCATGCACATGGATGCCTGTCAGGGGAATATCTCCATACTCACACATTCATTTACATGCAACAGTCTGTTTTGATCACAGTTCAAGTGCCCATTTGTGCATAGGCCATTCACTGTGCATAGCTTTCTGTTTAGGGTGTATAATAAGACCCTTTCAAATGTGCAATAACAAACAGCTCACTCTAGTGTCAGGCTGGATAGAAATAGTCATTGATTTCTGTGCTGTTTGCATTGTTTAGCTCACACTGAAATGCTTCAATTAGCGGTACTAGACCTGGTCTACAATTAATTTGGATATCTGTATGGTAATAATCTGATTAAGATTAGGAGTCTATGGTCAGACAGTGCTCACTCCAGGCCTAACATCTGAAGACACTATCCCTTCCCCATGCTTACTCTTACCTCTTGGCTAAAGATTATTTCTCCCGCTGATCATGTCAGCACCCCTTGCTTCACTAAGGCTTCAGCTGACTTCACACTAAAGCAGATGAGAGAAGTGTGATGCTACCCCTTCCTCTACCTATACAGAACTGCAATCTTCAGCAAGGAGAAGGTTAAAAAAGAACACAGGTGAAAGACTGGGCAGTACTCTTGTATCTGATGTTTATAAAATTTATGTCTGGAACATGTATGTGTATACACTGGGATAGTTCCTCCTGCTCCTGTCCAGATGTGCCGTTAGTGCTGCTTTAGTACAATACGCATTAGGTGGTGATGCACTGCTTTAACTACAGCTATGCAGTTACACTTTATGTGTTTGTAAGGCCTCAGCTAATGAGGGCATTAATGACAGCTGCAAACTCAGTCCATACTGCTTTCTTTCTCCATAGCAACTTTAATTCCATGATCACAAAGCACAAGAGAAATGCCACAAAATAAACCTTCCCAACATGCACCAATGTGCGTAAGGTATTAGAGCTGTTTTAATTTTCACAGCAAAGATCCTACATTAATAATGAATCCTTTTATTATGCTCATGAATTATCTGTGAGCAGGCTGTGAGCTTTATGAACATGTCTGCTGCTCCAAAGTTTTTAATGAGCAGAAAACGTTAACAAATGTCACTGTACTAGATTACACTGAAACTCTTTGCCCCAGCAGTCTGAGGACCGTGACTGGTGCCCCGGGCCGTAGGATAGCATTTAGCCTTCCTGGTGGAAAAATGGGAACCTCAATAGTGAGGATGACTATGAATGAGCCATATTTGTTCACACTTGTGCCCTGGCTTCCAATCTCATTTGGACAGGTGAACAAAGAACAATCACACATCAATCTTAAGGTGAGAAAAACTTTATATGCCATAAGTACTGAGAACAGGGAATAGAAAAGGTCATGAAGAGAAGCAATTAGTTGTTTGAGATACTCTCAACTGCCTTTGCACACCTGTCCAACACTAATCTTTATTAAGTATTTTTATCTGTCTTTTACAGATGGAGTAAGTGACACACAGGGCACAGGAGCAACTTTCCAGGGTCACCTGTTCAGACAAACTATAACTCCCTACCTACTCTGTATCATGTATCCATCAAAAAGTGAGGGGCCTCAGTTTGCAAAAGGGAGCGAGAAATCTCAGTTGAATGAACTCTCTAAGGGGATTTCTTGCTTGAGATGATGAAGAAATAGCTTAAGGTTTTCTGTTTCCTTCTAGTCAGGCACTTCCTTCCCCTGTTGAATCTGAAATCAAGAAGCATCTAGGCATGTAAAAGGAGTGATCACTGTAAGAGAAACTAACGCCCAAGCTTACAAATCTCCCAGAAAATTTGTGCTTGAAATCCCTATCTGTGTCCAAGTTCTGAGTCAGTTCTTAAGTCCACATCCACTCACCATGTCCAAGGTAAGGATTAAATACATTAGCTTACTGAAACCCAGGAAGAATAAAAACAACACTACAATTCTAACTGAAAAGTAATGCTAAATTCAGGAATAACAAGACAGTTCCCCTGAAAGCTGGATTTCACCTTGGATAAACAATACCTGTGTAGCCACAGATGTGCTCACAGAAAAGGAGGAAGAGGGACAGCAAAACAGAACTAATTGGAACGACTTGGTAGAATGGGCTGGAGCCATCCTTCAAATCTGGGTCTTTATCTCTCTCTCTGTCCTTATGCCATGCCTTCTTTTGATACATCTATTGTTAAACCCATCCACCTTCCTCCTGCTCCATTGCAATTAGAGCCAAACATTTCCTTTGAATTAGCACATCAACACTCCCCTGTCCCAACTAAAAACATTTTTGCCTCAGGGCACTAAAAAATCTTCACTGGCAGCAGCACTCTCTGCCGTAGGCATTACCTTGCTGTTTCATACTCATCACACAGCTTCATTTAGTTTTCCCAGGGCACTAGGCAGGTGCAGGGAAAGCGAGCTATTCTTTACCAAGGAAGCCTGCCTTTCCAGATCTTTGCGGGGAGGCTCCCCCATGCAAAGTTAGCCTTATGTAGCCAGAAAATGAGAGACATTATGTCACTTACCTTTTTCCTTTGGTCCCCGGTGTCCAGTTTTAATCTTTGCTTACGCTGAGAACATAAATCGTCATACCAAAGGCTCATTCATGTAAGCAGTCCACACTGCACTTTCCTCAAAACTCCACTTTCTCTGGGGTCTCTGTGCAGAGCTGTGGGGCTGTGTTGAACCTAGCCATTCCTCCACCGTACCAGACTACCAGTGGGAAGTCACATGGATGTAAAAAATTTCACCATAAGAGATCCTGCTGCTGGCATGCACTAATGCAGCTTCATGCTGTACCTTGCCTGCAGTTTCTTAGTTTTTAACTCACAGTGGATCAAGTCATGTCGATTTTTTGGAAAAAGTAACCAAGCCACCAAACCAAATGGACGTGTAAATAGTAATTCAAACAACTACAACCCCAAGGACAGAAGCAACTACTAAAAATCTGATTGTGGGACGTACAACTCATATTCACATCATTCACATGCTACAAATCTGGACATTTCTGAAACTGGCCAGGTGCTTCTGCCAGTATAAGTAATCTGACAGTGTGGACCAAATCTAATTCAATGCAGACCAGACTTAGATTGGGAAACTGAAAGATAGCTTTGTCTAATACTTAACAGAGGAGTACCCACTGATTTTAAATGAAGTGTCCTTTATCATAGTATTTTCCACAAATGCATACTCTCAGTCTTGCATCTCATCTGTCCTTGGATATCATTGAAAGTGCTTTTTCCTAAAACAAGACCTGAGTCAACTTCCAGGTCTTCAAGCTTTCATTCTCACTAAATGATCACATTCTCAAACAGAACAAGGCCATGAGCAATTTTTCTTGAACACCAAGACTAAGCACATGGAAAATGAATCTCTTCTTTTCTTTAGTAAATTAATCACAGGATCTTTTATTTTCCAGTCTCATCATTTACTCTGCGAGGGATAACTCAAACCCCTTGCATTCAGCAGTTAGGCAAGTCTATTAGGAACCCAGTTTGACTCAGTACATACTTACGCCAATGTCAAGATATTGTTTTTCCAGCATCAGGACTCCTGGTGAGTGAGTCCCGTAACTAATTCAAAAATGAAAGGATACCTGCTCCTCTGCCTCCTACGCCCTGCTGTCTCTAAGCAATTACTTACATGCCAGCATCATTGTAAATCTATGCTTTAGTACACTATGAAAAGCAATTGAAGTTATGCAGCAACTTAAACATAGAAACACTTATTAATACCTGCACTTACTGTGAAAGGATTCGGGTCTGCTTTGTTCAAGTGATGAGATCACTGGCAGAGCGTTCTAGTCAATGTAAACCTGACTGACAGGTCACTTAGTCTTTCAATTCATCTCAGCAGACTACTGATGTGTCTAAACTGTTCCTCCAACAAGCAATAAGGCAATAGCTAGCACTTTACTCTTGCCTTTGCAAGGCTGATGTTTAGGCATGGAAATAAGGCCTTTCCCCTAAAACTCCTGCCAGCTGAAGGAAGACTTTCACATGAGTTATGCTGGACTTTGGGGAAGATCTGAGATAAACCTTTTATGAGGTTCTAGTTACTCCTTCTAAATGAACTGTGACAGGAAGCTCACCCTCTGAAACAACTCAGATAAATCCTTCTTTAGGAACACAAGTAAATATTTTCAGTGTCTTATTGACCCATCTCATATGCCTGAGTAGTTCTTTTCCTGTTGTGTAGCAACATACTATCTATACCAACCTTTGTTTCGCAATAAAGTAAGGAGGTGCTTTTACAGTGTTTTGAAGATGAGGAATGGAGGCAAAAAAAGATAAGATTAAAAACTATACTATGACTAGCTACCAGGGCAGCTGATGTGGCCTTGAGGGTGTGCCAGGCATCTCTGTTCAGGAAAGCAGTAAGCAAACCAGAAATCCTCTCCTCCAGGGCTGTTGTGCTTGGCTCTCTCCACAGGCAATGGGAATTGGTGCTCCCATAGCACACACAAAGCCACAGTGTGATGCACATATGGTGATTTAACAACACACAGCCAGAGGAATGGAACATTTTTAAAAGACTCATATTTCCTAACAGGTAGAAGTCTCCTTAAGACATGAAACATGGTTCAACCTTCCCAAGTTAGAACAATGCTTTCCAAAGTGCTTTATATTAATATTGACAGTGTCCTGCTTTGAAAAACCTTCTATGTGCCAAGGAACAGTGACTTACAAGCTGCAGGAACAGTTATCACCAGTGTATTTGGCCCTTTCCCCTGATAGTAACTGGTCGCTTAACACCCCATCACAATAAGTGCAATTGGGTTATCTGATGATAGATACCCTGTGGTCAGGGCTCTTGGAGCAATGGGTTAAAGATTCAGAAGGATCTCTCAGAAAAGTAAACTTGTAATGGCTGCAGTACAGTGCAGTGATGTAAAATCAATGCAGATGCGAGCTTTAAGCAAAGGTAATGGGAAGGCAAAGACATAAATAAGGAAAACTATGAGTGAAGAAAGGGCTGGTAATAGAGGAAAGTGCAAAGTGAACATGAGGTGCTGTCATTTACAATAAATAATTCTTAGATAGTTCTTGCACGGGGCTTTCCAGACATGCGGCCCAAAGTGCTCTAAAGATGAACTAATACCTTTTTATGGTTGAGGAAACTGAGGCACAAAGAAAGGGTGCTGTTTATATGGGGGCATGTATTCCACACCAGATGCAAAAGCAGATGTCAGGATTCTCAGCTTCCTATTCCAATTCCCACCATGCTATGCTAAAATGATTTATTCTGTCATTTCTGCAGTGTTTCTCCAAATATACTTTGTTGGATAACAATAAACCCAGCTTGCTGCTGAGTCTGGGTTTTCCTAGTCAGGAGGGCTATGTCTGTTTTGATGTACTCTTTTCCCAGACTCCACTTTCTCTTTATTTTCAACATTTGCACAGGTACAATAAGGTTTGTTACCTAGTTCAATACTGGGTACCTTTGCACAGAGAATGTGTCACAGCTGAATGCACACAGGAAGGGCTTAGGTATGTATTCTAAAGAAGGAACATGAAGAAGTAAACCATAATGTCTGTTTCTGTCCTTTAACATTTTTAAAGCCATTTTATTCCTAGAATTACTTCAGCCTTTCAGATACGAAGGCCACACACAGTTCTCCAGCACCCTTGTTTTCCTCCTCTACAGCCAGACAAAACACTGTAGCTGAAGGGTACTCCTGAAAAACCTGATTTTCCGCAGCTGATGTACAATTCATATGATCTTTTTTCCACCAGGAAAATGGCAGAAAACTTTGTTACAAGTTCAAAAGTATTGTTAAAAAAACACTCATTAAAAAAAATGGAAACATATTGGTTTTGTATTTCTCTCTTGCCCTTTGACCGTTTTTCCATTCTGCTTGATGCTGAATCCATACATATCTATTTTTCACCTTTGCTTTTTCCTATAACTCAATTTATTTTTTTTGTTATAGCCTTCTTAGCTTATGGAGTTACTGTATAGTAAACAGACATTTTTTAGCTCATTCAGAAATGGAGCTGTTCCCAAAAATTAGAAAGTAGAAAGTGTAAATATATACAAACACAGAATATATATGGCATTATCATTTTACCACATCCAGTTATGAGGAAAAAAAAGATGTATGGGAAAATAAATTCTTCAAAGTTCCTTTTTAAGGTATTATAAAACCAAGGAATCTACTCAATTTATAATTTTGCTTTGAAATAGCTCTCAAGAAAAGAAATTAATCATCTTTAAAAACTCAATCAAAAACCCCAAAATAAAATGAAACAACCCATAAAAAATTACCTCCACTATGTCTCTTAACCTAAAATAAACATAAGCACCACTTATCTGTCACTAAGCACTGTTACTGTGTTCACCTTGCTGGCAACCTGCTACAAGTCCCTTTTGGGATTTTGCTTCTCTCTCAAAGACAGGTAAGTGTTACTCTCCTTCTCCTGGTATTTAATCCATTATTTCTGGATTGAGGATTTTATGCTTTTCTCTCATTACCTCTCAAAGGCATTTCCTTCTCCAAAGCCACCATCCTCTCTTTTCCAATTAATCACTTTTGTTAATTACCTAATCATTCAACAAATAAATGTGGATCACTTTCCTGGGGAGGCACTGGTAGGAGTTCAAGTGATTAGAAAAAAAAGTAATCTATTGAATGTAAAGTTCCGTATCAAATACTAAAATCCCCATTTGCCTAGACTCCCTAGGGTTCAGAGGCTTGCCTAAATAAGAACAGGTTTTCCAGGGATGGTACTGGCAGTTATCTGAGTTTATCGTCTACCCACAGCTTTAGAAAGTTATTGTTTTGTACCTGAAGGGGAGGTGACCATTTAAAAGAAATGCTCTGCTTCAAAAACCCAAAGGTTCTTTCTAATGCTGTCCTATCTTTTCAACAGCTTCTGGTGCCATGGTCAGCTTTTGATTGATTACTCACTTATCTAATTCTCCCACAGCAGCTCTGCTAACACTGAGAATCCTTTTGAATCAACAATTTCTTCCATAGTTCTTGGGACAGACACATATAGGATGCCCCTGAACAGTCTGAAGGCTTCTTGCAAGTCTGTTCAAAATGCTCTTGCTAGAATACCTGTAGCCATGCAGCAGGGAAAAAGTCCTTGGGTGGGAATACAGGGGGGCTTGTTCTATCCAAGTTTTTAAGCGTTCTCCATTATGACTCAGTTATAGAAAACTATTTGCTGGACGCAGATTTTAAATCTTAGTTCTACAAATATTACTCTAAATCAGAGCCTACATCTCAGCTATTTTCTCCCATTTTATGTGAACAGTATAGTAAGATTATCTGTGGTCCACAAATAATGTATCATATTTCTTACCACTCAGACCTCAAAGTCAGAGGAAGGTCTGGGAGACAGGGAATATACACGTTCAACACCTGCTCTCTGGGTTGTTGGTATGGTAACATGCATCTCTCCTTGAACATCCTTTTCTACTTCTGAATTTCAAGATCATTTGTCTAACATATGACAAGCCTATCCTAAATCCCAAATTTTAATAAGCTTGAAGCCTTCAAAATAATTAATTTCCAAGTTTTCCAATCGCCCTAAAAATTCCAAATTAGCTAACAGCTTTGTATTAAGTCTATCCACTAAATTGCATTATTTTACAGTGGAAAAAATTACAGTATAAAACCTTGTATTTGAACCTGCATAGGACAACAGAGCTTATGTGTGTACAGCTGGGCCTATCCAGACACATTTGCTCCAGTGTCTTCACTGTTTGTCCCATCAGGCTTAAACTACCTGCAGAGACCCCAGTTGTGCTCCCTCCCACGAGGTTCACAGCACTCCTCAAATCCAGGGAAACAACGGTAAGCACAAGGGAGCCTCTGTGCTGGCTACGGGGAGATTACTCATGTACTTCAAGTAAAGACGCTCCTTTGAACCTGCTCAATTTTCAAAGAATCGCCACAAGCTTCCACTCAGTTCTTTGCAGTTCATTTTGCTATCAAGGCAGTTTGATTTAGCCACGAAGAATAGGTGGGATTCCAAAAATGCATAACTTTCAGCTCATCCTTGTTCCATACCAGCTGTGCTCGGTAGTAGAAGGATGTCCGGTCTGAAGCGTTGGTGAGCTCTAGACAGATGCAAGAGCACAGTCCCTGCTTCTAGAGGCACTAACATGGGAAGAGGTTTGTTGGACAGATACTGAAGATATGGGTAGAGTTGGAAATAGAATCAGAACTGGTGACTCCTTGTGGATTAGCAGCAAAGAGCACACTATTATAAGCCACAGTGGGATCCCTGGATGACAAATAAATGGATAGACACAAAATATCAGCAGCAAGTCATGAAAATAGCGACTTCCATCCAGTGAGATCACAGAAATCCAGTCAAGCAATTTGCTCTGCCTTCTAGTGGTGATCAGCCCAAAGATTCAGAAGGAAATTTGTACTGATTTTCAGAAGTCAGTACACTTTACAATTTCAAAGTGGTGTTCCCTTCTACAGGTTACTGTGAGACAGGGAGATCCATCACACCTTTCTGTATATGAGAGGACGCCCCTTGCTCTGCACCATCCCATAACAAAAGCAAAGAACCATGGTTCACAGAGGGCAAAGTTAGGCAACTCTGACAGATAAAGCCAAGAATGACAACCTTGAGCCACTTTTGATTTTTCAGCATCAAATACTTTCCAGTTGTCCTGTTTCTTCAAGCAAGTTGGAGCAGGTATCAACTGAGTCTAGGTGCACACAAAAGAACATTTCTTCAGAAGATCTAACTTATCAAATTTTACCCCAACTTATACAAAGCCTTCCTGTCCATCCCTTTCTTGATGGAGAGATTCTTGATTTTTTCTGTTTGATACACTTTTCTGTGCACTGTCTCATCGCCGTCTCTTCAGGGCACAGCACACATCCAACTGCACCTTCTTTTTTAATTTCTATTTTATTTTTTTGTAGCAGATCCCATTGCTCCAAAGTTAAGACACATGAAGATATAAAGTCAGACTCTCAAAAAATGTGCACGTTAATGCGCAAACAGCCCAAAACACAACCAGATGTTCCCATCAGAATGTTCCCTTTCCAGCTCCATTAATGTTCACTCAAAAGAGACTCCATAACTTGTAAACACTATATGAAGTTCTCTGTTGGCTACAAGACACCCCTTGGG
Source organism: Grallaria varia (assembly GCA_013396735.1). Classification (NCBI taxonomy): domain Eukaryota; kingdom Metazoa; phylum Chordata; class Aves; order Passeriformes; family Formicariidae; genus Grallaria; species Grallaria varia. The sequence goes on from VWZG01010248.1 coordinate 232,929, forward strand.
GCTAGGATTTCCTGTCCACACCTATTTGCAGGGTTTTGTCCCCTCTCTCCAGAGTTACATCTGAAATAGTAAGGCAGAACAGCTGCCATGTTGGAGTATTTGCAGTGGGACAGAAAGCTGTGCATTCCCAGGAACCACCTGCCCGTTTCTCCCCTCCTTACCTTGTCCACATTCTGAAATTCAAACTGTTTCCACGAGCAGGCAAAGTGCAAGAAGATGCTTTGCTTCCTATGAGACCATGGAAAGCAAGCCGTCTGCACTTTAGCAGTCACGGAATACAAACACTTTCCTTGGGTGAAGTGGCTTCTCCTCAATCCTTCAACTGGACAATGATGTCCCAAGTGCAGTGAAGCTGTTATGCTTCTCTCACCTACGGCGCTCAAATCATGAGCATTTCAGTGGGGGAAAGGTGAACCAGTTCAAGCCAGTTTGGAAGAGAGACAAATCATCCCCAGAACCTGGTATGAGCAGCTTGTGAGTATGAAGGAGTGCTATGATTATATTTTACTTCATTAGCTTTCATTCCCCTGCTCCTCCATACATCCCACAGGCTGTGTGGAGCTCTCCGTGAAAAGCAAACCTGGATCAGTAGGGGAGAAGGCCGTGCCCTTGGGATGCCAGGTCTAGTGGAGTGTCTTGAGAGGGAACATTGTGCTTGGGCACTCTGGTGGAGCATGCACAGGCCATGGGGAAGGGCCACAGTTGTGCCACCTATGCCCTCATGAAAGATGTGCTGTCACTCCAATGGATGTTATGGACTTAATGCAGAAATTCCCATGCCAGTTTCTCTGGACTGTGCTACAATGAAAATAAACCAGATGATCCTTCTGGCCTTTAAATTTGCTACAGCAAAATGTTATCATACTTCCCTTTTCCCCTTAATGTAAGGAATATTTCTTCACAAAGCCCAGGTAAGTTGGGGGTTTTTTGTTTTTTTTTTTGTTCCAGAGATCCAACTTTTTTTTTTTTTCCTGAGAAAATTCAGAGGTCATTTCTGTTCTCTAAGATTTACTCACTCTTTGAGCTGTGAAAAAAGAAAGTGTCTGTCTTAAAAGCTGCTCTCACTGACTACAGCACAAGCTATTCTAGGTGCCTTGTGATAATGGCTCCCAGCTTTTTTTTGGGCAGCTGTATCCACTTACAAACCTGAAACCCTATGTCTGTGTCTGTTGTTGTCTCCATATTTTTGAACCTGGTGGTTTGACACGAGCAGCCTAAACAATAGTACTGGTGAGATCACACAGATGATCTTTGAGACAGGAACTGGCATCATAGGCTATTGCTCATATCAGAGATCAGCAGCAGCAGTGCAAACGCCTGGGAACCTATTTTATAGGTTGATGTTAATGATTTATAACATTACCACAGCTGCAGTCTCTCTGGAGAAAATAGTTGAGTGTGTTTTGCTAAAACTTTAAACAGCACAACTTCAGCCAGTCGTAATAACAGTCTCCATTCTCATCCTCTCAAATGCAAAGGAATCAGATCTTGCAGTAAGAGGTCAAGTAAAGGCTCACTTCTGAGAAAAAGTGCAGTACTCTGTGAGGCAAAGGCGATCTGACTCAAATCTGTGTCAGGCTGCTAAGGATGCAGAGGCACAGCACAAAACCTTCCCTAGGCACGTAAGTGAGAGAAGCCAGGACTGACAGACTGATGACCTTGCCTCTAGCCCTGGGAGTCCAGACATGGTGACTGCCAACAGGACATCCCAGTAAGGGAGACCACCATCTCAAAGGGCTAAGAATAACAGTGGGAATGAACCACCCTATTCCTCTGTGCCCCAAACAGTGAAGGGGCCAGAACTTTTCCCTCATTTGTGCAAATACAAACAGGACCAAATATTAACAATGGTGTCCAGCCAGTCAGCAGTTTCCCTGGGAGCCAGCTGTTCAGCTAAGGAGAGGTGGGAACCATGTTACATAATATCTATTTATTTGCTGTATTTATTTATTCATTTTACATTGAGTAGATGGTAACCTTAAAAAAATTACCTTCTCAGAAACTGCAAAATACATTTTCCAGTCTAGTTGACCCTTTGGCTTTGTGGAATCACAGTCTGATATATCATCTGATAATCATATTACATACCTGAATGCTGCCTTTCATCCATTCCCTGGTGTTGGTTGGTTATGAGCCACATGAAATGAATACTGATTGGGTGGCATTTACACGCCAGGCATCCTGACTGGCTACATACACAGGAGCATGAAGGTCACCCACTGAATTGTTTTGTGCTTCAGTCAATATTGTCCCATGTGCTCCAGTAGTCCTGTTTTCAGACAGCATTATCTAATTGAAAACCAAATCTCTGCATCTGAATGCCAGCCAGGAGGCTCACCCAGGTCCCTCCTTCTCTCTGTGCCACAACCACTTGTATTTGATATTAACGAGTCTCATCTTTTCCAGGGAAGAAAAAATAACAAGAGCTTATTTGAGCACTCTGCACGAGATAGGTGGAAGCTGAAATGGCAAAGATGGGAGGGGTAAGAGTGGTTTCCAAGGAGCTGGAAAGAAAGCTGGGGAAAAGGGTAGCAACAAAAAATAGTTCCATGAATATTGATGCAGATCTTTAAAAAAAACTTTTTTTTTTTCTGTTTGTGCTGTTTTTGTGGTTGCTTTTCAGACTTATTCCTGTGCCTCAATTTGAAAAATCCTATGGAAGATCTGAAGTAAGCAAACTTTATATTTGTACATGTATTTGTACCTGTAACCCAACCCTAATCCATTTTTGTGCTTACCATAAACACAGATTTGTTCCATTCCATCAAAAAGACCAGAACTGCCTTAATAGTACAACAAATGTAAAATTCTCATGGCTGATGTCATGAAGACAATTCTTTCAGGATTAAAAAAAAAAAAAAAGAAAAAAAAAAAGGTGTACAGAAAGATCTTTGGCTTACGCAGTGTTACACAGGAGGGCAGGGACAGCTATGAGCACAGAATCCAGGACACGAGTGGCAGCGTTTCAGGGAAGGACTGTGGAGGACTGCTTGCAAAACAGCCTTCAATTACTAAACATGTGAGCAGCTAAGAAGAGTGATGAACCCTGCCAAAGACGTGCCCAAACACTTCTGTCTGGGCAGGCCACGGCTCAGCCCCATGCTTTGGCTAACCTTCCTGAGGCACAGCAAAAACAATCCTGTTCCAACAACTGCCACACAGCCTCATCCCGGCTACAGCTGAGGGACAGAAATTATGGAGAGGAAATTCAACCATCTTCTCCAATTTCCTCTGTGTGGGGGTAAAACATCATGAGCCAGGAAACACAGATGATCGCATAATTGGTTATTGATGAGAGCCAGGGGCAGCAACAACTGTTTGCACAGAAAGAAAAATCTCTGATGGTGCATGATGTCAGCATTGATCTACTTTACCAACAGAAGGAAACATCCTTCCAGCACAGCATCAGGCACTGGGGACAATTACCCAGCAAACACAGAGCAGAGGAGTGGCTGATTGGCCCAAACAAGAGATGCCTGCTGCTTTCCTTGCTGGGATCATTATATTGCTATGGAGATAAAACCCACAACAAACCTTCCTGCTATGTGCTATGGGGCTGTAACACAGGGCTCAGAGCCTTTCCATCAAATCAACATCTGCTTACTCAACAATGAAATGCACTTCCTTGGAATTTACACTGGGATCCCAAGCAGCTGATGGGGACTGGTGAAGCCCTGGAGAAGCAGGTACCATCAGTTTTCCAAACCCTGTACTTTGTGCCTCTGTTGAACTTCAATGGCAGAGACCTGGGGCTCTTGTAGCTGCTCTTCTTTAACTCTTTCTGCCACTTATTTGTTCTTTCCTCCCTCTTTCTAAGCCTAAATACCTTGTTTTCTCTTCCTTCCCTACTTTGGTTCAGTTCCCCTTCACTCTTCCTCCTCTGCCAATGCATGGGTCTCTTCTGCTCCATGCTTTCCCACCTCCCATTCTGTGTCCATTTTCTTTGGTTAGCTCCCCATAGCTACCCCCTCCATTTTTCCCTTTCACTCTGTATATCTTCCTTCCTTCATGCTCTCTCTCTCTATCTTTCATCCTCTTTCTTTGCCACCTGCCAGTTCCCAGCCTGTCTGTGCTTTCCAGTTCTTCTCTTCCCTGATGCCATTTCAATTATTGGCTGATTCTCTGGTCATTTTCCTCTTTCTCTCTTTTCCCCCTCTTCCCTCCCTCAGGGACTCAAGCTTGTCTCTCCCCATTTGTTTCAGGGATGCCATCGCTGTGGATTTTTAGACATTTGCAGATTTGTTTGTTTTTATCATCACACTCCTCTCTTGCTGTTTAGCTGCTTGTCACTTCACTTTCCTCGTTCTGCCCCAGCCAGAGCATCATTATGTCCTTTCTCTGTCTCAGCCCATCATTTCCCACAGAGGCCATTATTATTAACCATGCCGGGAGATGTATGAGCAGCGGTCAGCAGGGTCAGCAGGGCTCTGTTTCAAATTGATGGGAATCAGAAATGGAAGTGGCACAGCAGGCAAGGGGAAGCGCCAAGTGGAAAGAAAGCAATGGCACCTCGCAGGCTGATGCTGCAGGGGGAGAGCCGGCAGCTGAGCCAGAGGGGTCTCCAGCACCCACACCCTGACAGACGCACCTTAATTAACACCCCCCTTCAAAAAGCCGGATACAGCCAGCGAGTGTGAAGGATTCTCAGTGATCCAGACACTGCCTGTTGCACTGTAGATCAAGCCTCATTTTATAGAAACATGTCTCCGTCAGCCTCCTGACATCTTCAGGCCAGACAGAAATTCCTTTCAATTAAAGAGCTTGCAGGAGGATCCCATTACTGCGGCAGGTATCTCAAGTGCAGGAAAGGGGTGGGAGAACAGCTGCCAGCACTGAGCGGGAGGAAAGGATGTAAGAGGCTATGAATATTGGTTTCTGATGTTGATACGAGGAAAAGAGACAAGTCTCAGAGCAGTGCTTATTTAATGACCTAAAGAAGCAGAAGCAGAGGTAGCCTCATTCTTGAAGTCCTCAGGGATGCTGATTGTGAAACGCCAGTGTGCTGGGTTCCTGCCCGAGACAGACATTATGTAGGGCATTCTTCTTCCCCCACCATGGGCTTATGCTCCAAGCTCTGTGACAGCTACTGCTCCTCCATTTACATAGCCCCCATACTTCCAGCTCCTGGCATGAGGAGGGACTCCAGCCGACCACCACACTTACAGGACAAACACTTTGGAGACTGTCTAGGGAAGAGCATCTTGAGGTAGCAAATGTTCTTATCTTCTTGTGCAACACTTCAGCACAAGCTGCACTCTCCTTCAGATACTTAAGGGGGCTGCATGGTTTTATTAATCCCACTCCTTCACACTTTTGCAAGTCCAAGAATTTAAAATTACCTTTTAAAATGGCCTTCAGAACACTGAAAAATGCATATGGGAAAGGATTGCTTAAAATCGCTCAACCAGTCCTGTCTCTGCTGCCTTTCCCCACAGGCATCATTTAGTTATTGCCTGCATATAAATTAGGCAGGCTCTGACAGAAGAGCTATTGACAAGGGTACCTCACTCCATTTTCTTATCCTGATGTGGGGAATTCTGGAGAGGAAAGAGCCTGCATTACAAACGATCAGAAAAGGAACAGTCAAGTAACAGAGGGACATCTTTGGTATACCTCTGCTAGGGTGATGTCTACTAAACAACTGCTAGGAGGGGGTCTTTGGGTTTGCAGGCTAGGCTGATAAATGAGTAGCCTTTGCTGTCATTAGTATTTTGACAGTATTTTTATATTTAAAGTCACTTTCAGAAAATCTGTTCTGGCCAACTCTCCTGAACAAAGCTGTCTCCTTGTGAAGCTATTTGCAGCCTCATAAAGACAATGCACACCATTTGCCATAGCAATGAGAAGATGAGCCCAAGTGGATTCTATTTACAACCTTAAAATTGAATTTCCAAACTAGGGTTTGAGAGGGGGGAAACAGCAATTTGTAGCATTACCTCCTAGATTTACTTTCATTGTACAACCACTAGGTTAAAAAAAAAGAATTGGCAACATGGAGTGATTTGACAAAGACCAGAAAAACAAGAGCAAATATCAGTAAGACCACAGTCACAGGGCAATGTTTGCCAATGGTATATTCATTTCTAGGCTGGAAACATGCAGCCTCCCTGATTAGGTACAATTCCCTGTACAACTTCCAGACACTGACATCTTGGCCATGAGGGCTATAATCATAGAGGAGGTCTCAAGGACTTTCCAAACTATATGAAAATCACTTTGGTTATATAACTGAGTTACACACACACACACTCTTTTTGTCATACAAGTAATCTGTGGCAAGAGCAACTAATTGACATGCTCAATATTGGGGCTTATAGGCCAAATCATATTCTGTGTTAAAAATTGCTGGGAAGGTCCCACACATGAAACCCAGATCAGTTTCTGACTCATTCTCTCCTGCAAGCTCTATAGTATATACTTTCCTGAAAAGCTGTTCCCTGAACACAAATTAAGGCCTTCAAGGCATCTGCACTAATATTTTTACCTGCAAAGAAGCATTTTCAGTGATGAAGCTTAATCCTCAAGTGATCCGGGTCCCAATACAAACACCTGTAGTGTCAAGTCCACAGACAACAGCAACCACAACCCTACTATGTTTTAGCACAAACTAGGCCAATAATACAGGAAGCCTTAGACAAATTTATTCATAATTTCAAGAGAATTTAAATGTTGACATTTTTTTAAATGCCTACAAGCTACTGTGTGGGCAAAGAACCTCACAGTGGTCACAGTGTTTTCTGGAAGAGAGCTGCAATAATGAAATACTTTGGCATTCCCATAACCAGGACTTGTGAAAATATTCACCCTTTGAGAGAATAATCATTTCCAGTATAGCTGGGGATTTAAGCCAACAACTCTGTGTAAATTACCAGAAGCTGTGAAAAAAGTTAGAAAAACATCTAAGGATTGGTATCAAATCATTTTCACAAGCTGTCCTCTGATCAGCATGTCAGGAGTGGTCTCAAACTTTTCAGGATGCATCTAACACTGTTTAAATTAACACAACTAGTTTTAGACAGATCAAATTTGTCTGAGTAGCCTTAGATTTGGAGGCACAGGCAGGTGCCAAGAGGTGTGTTACAACTTTATCTCTGTGAAGAGTGCAGCCCCTTCAAAAGGCAGATAGTTGGCTTTCCTTTTAAGACATGGTACATTTTATTTTGACTACAGCAGCCACAGGAGTACTGGGGAAAAGAAAACTACATATGGCAAATCAGCTGACTGGATGGCTCACACAATCTCACATAGATATGCAGATGACATTACTTGTCTTCTGGGATTTGCATAATGCCATAAATTACACACACACGGAGCATTTTCTTAAAAGTGACTACAGCCTCAAAAGACATACTCTGATAGCAAGCAATGTCTGATCATTTTTTTAAAGGCATTTGATCTACGAACAAATCAAGTTCCTGAAAGATACTCAGCATCAGCTGTCACACGACGAAGGAAGGTGAGCAGAGACAAACAGATGAGGGAGATGAATGGTCAGTGGAGTTTCAGGTAGGATGTGCTAGAACATTATGTATCTCATGCAGGAATAACAGAATGTAAATAGCAGCATATCCCTAGTGACCACTTAGTTTTGACAAGAGAAACAAGGACTTGGCTCGGTGGCTCAGTTAGCGCTCACCTAGAGGGAAGTGCAGCAGCCCAAGGAGTGCAGAGGGCCCCAGAGGCTGCACATAACTCAGTTCCACTATTACTCTTTCTAAGGAGGCTGTAAAACTCTTCTAGGGCTGGGGTAGCACCACAGAGGGAGAGAACTAAAAAGAAAGTAAAATGAATAAATAATCTATTTTTGCAGAACGTCTGTGCAAATCAGGAAGATTAGAGCTTTAGGAAGTCTGGGTTTACTGAGCTGTGCCAGAGAAACTCTATGCTTATGTTCTGCTCTATGCCTGTTGCTATTCCAGCCTTTTAAAGGGAAAACAAAATTTGAGAGGTGCTCCAAAGCAATAGTGATAGCTCCGAAGCTCAGCTGGGAGGCAGATCTGGGAGAGCAGGAAGCACGCAAGGCATTGGTCTCATCCTCAGAGTTGCCCAACAATAGGAAAGTGAGCTTCTATGAAAGCAAAAGGCTTCCCATTTTGCACAACCCTTTCCCCCAACACGACTACAATGCCCTGTGCTCAACAACATGGAACAATTCTGCAAATCTTTATTCAACTCCCTCGCCCACCTGTATAGAGTTCCATGGATACTCAGTGTCCCCTGACCAAAAGCCTAACACTTGATTTTTGCAGTAAACCTTTGTTAAACTGCCTCCTAGACAGCCTCTCTTCATAGCATGGAGAAGAGCCCTCTGAAACAGCTGAGGATTTCCTGGGAGAAAAAAACATACCTGTGTCATGTCTGCAGCACTGCCTGAGCTTGACCTTTTGAGGACATAAATCCCTCCCTCCAAGAAAAAGCCAAGAGTGCCTGATGAGTCAGGGCAAGCGAGGAAAATTGTGCACTGGACTCACCTTAGCAAACAGGAGGGAGAGATTGGACAGTGAAACACAGAGTTATGCAAAGAGGGGGATTTGGGACATTCAGCCTCCAGCTTTTTTATCAGCCTAGAGACTCACTTCCAAACACATTCATGATTCCCAGACTGTCAGGAGAAAACCAGACAAGGGGCAACCCTTGGATGCTTTTAAAACATTTCTACATTGATTCCTTCTTGAGTTACAAAGCAGTGAGAGAGATGAAATCTCCTCTTATTCAAACCTTATTTTTCATAATTATGCATCTTTAGTGTCTCATAACGACCAATTTAATCACTTTTGCCGTTTAGAGGGCTACAACAGCCAATCATGGTAATGGGCTTGGTATTTGGTAGGAACCATTTAACGCCCAAGAGCCCTTGTTCTGGGCCACTTGATGCCACTTAAGTTTGACAGACAGACTCTCATTAGCACAAGTTGCAAAACCTCTCAGATGAAGCTCATTTCTTTTAAACAAACTCTGCTCAGTGATCCCCAAAGTCTCTGAGTGAGGAAATTTTTATCTCACTTCAGATCTGTGCAGGTCTGTGGAAATTAATCAGCGTATTTTCCCATGCTGGAGGCTTTCTATGGAATTTCCTCCTTCTAGTTGTTCTCTCGTACCTTGCACGTAAGATCTGTTCTCCTGGGGCCATCTGGCCTGTCTCCTGAAGGGCCACCTGGGCTTGTGTGACCTTTCCTTTTCACATGTAACCCTCCTGATGAGCTTCTGCTCCACTCAGATGAGCCTGCACCTGCCTCTAAGGGACAGCTCTTACAACGCAATAGTTTCTTGCTGAGGACAGATGAATACACATTTGGAAACCCTTAAAAATATCTGCAGATCTCTGGCTGCCTCTAAAACTGCTGCCCTTGCCTTTGCCATTCCTGTTACCCCATCTGTTCTTTAAATAGTGATCCAAAATGCAAAAAATAAAGCTCAGGGCATCTGAACTGCTTTAGACACTCTCAAACTCACGTGCAAATCTGCACCCCAGCACACAAGACGCCCAACAGATTTGACAATGCCCATGTGTAGTGAATTGACCCTGGCCGGATTCCATGGACTCATTAAATCCCTTTCTGCAACTAGGCAGAAGGGAGAGGGGTCATCCACCCACCACCTTTATGGGCAAAAACAGACTCAAAGTGAGATATTACCTAAAAAAAACAGGATAAAAGCTAAGCTGAATAATGAGAAAAAAAAGCAGTCCTAAAACACACACCACACACACACACCACACACACACACTTTNGGGACAGTCTTTAATAGACTTCTCCAACGTGAATCCACCCCTCGGGCAGCAGTTCTTCCACATCAGCTGTCCCAAGGGCCACAGCTCTCACTCGAGTAAAACCTGCTCCAGCGTGGGTTTGCCTCACCAAGGGTCCACAGGTCTCCTTTCAAACATCTACAGCTCCAGCACGGGCTCCTCCATGGGCTGCAGGGGTTTTAGCTCTGAGTCCTTCCCCTGCTCCATGAGGTGCCTCCTCCCACCTCGCTTCTGCAGCGACCTTGATGTCTGCCTTGTTATCCCATGTTCTCACTCCCTGGAATTTCTTCTGCGCAACAACCCTCCAATTCTTAAATATGTTATCACAGAGGCATTATTGTGATCTCTAATTGGCTCGGCCCTTGCCAGGAGCTGGATGTCCCTCCTGGGGCCAAGTGTCATTGGCTCCCATGGGACACGGGAAGCTTTTAGCAGCTTCTGACAGAAACCACCTCTGCAGCCCCCCACTACCAAAAAAAAAATTCAGCTACAGAAACCCAGGACACCATGGTACAACTACGCTGAATATTTGCCTCAAATGAAACCAAGCAGGCCTCCCTGTGTAGCTGCAAGGATGAGCAGTGGGATAGCAGGAGGTGCTGCAGATTGGGTTTGCCAGACAAATGGACAGTGGCTTTTGAGAAATCTCAGACTACTGCAGGGTATGCAGGGAAGGACACAGGATTTTACTCAAGGACTTACAGCAGAAGGGATGGCCTTCCCTCAAAGAACTCTGTGTTCAATGGGCAGGCTAACGACTCAGCATTACTGTTAAGGAAGGATGTCAGATCTATGATGTGTGGTTTAAAACCATCAAATCTATTCACTTCTGCAATTTTCCCCAAGAACAGATTTGCGCTTTGCACTTTCTCTTTTTCCCGTCATATCACAACCATTGTACATGCAATGAAGCTGAGTTATAAATGTAGGAGTGCTAAATGGAAAATACATTAATATATGAACAGTTACTTACCTTCTGGGTGACAGACAAAAAACATTATTTTGTGGGACAGAGTACCACCTCACCCTGCGAACAGTCTGAATGCTTCAGTAAGGCAGCTAGGTAAAAAATACAGTATGTTGAGCTAAAAGAGTAGAAATCAGTTCTTAGAAAGGAAAACCCCATTTTCAACACAACTTGCCCCTAATGCGAACATCTTCCATGACTACTGCTTTCTGATGTGTGAAAGGGTGACCTGAAAGAAGGGGTGGTGGGTTGACCTGTATCTTACCAGTCTAAATGGACCTCATGTTCTAAACTACCAGTTCAGCAGGTAGTTCCAGAACAACTAATGCAATGTTTTCAGTGCCACAATTAAAATGGACTCTGTTTCACCAGGCACACACAGACAAAACCACAATATTACAAGGCACTATGTGCACCTGTCCAAAGCTGAAGAGAGTATTAACCAATGCTATGATATATTAGTTGGGCAATAGCCCAATGGCCCTTAATTAGAGGCTGCCTGCTAAGGTACCCTCAGCAGGAGAAGAGTTAAGGTTGCATTTGTAACCTTAAATCTCACCTTACTTGGCTTGTGAGCGCTTAACCGTGCAACTTTAATGTGTTCTTATCAGAGCATTTTTATTGAGCCATTATTAACACTGGTTAGATACAATCTAGTGTTTCCCAGATCCTCCTTATCCCCAGCCATTACCTGAGCCACACAGAACACGAGATTCAAAGGAAGCATTTAAGTCAAGCCCTGCTACCGTTCTCCCTAGATCCAGTGCTGTTAATTCCTTAGCAGCTTCCTTAAATGTGGCTTGAGGTTTGGTTGCTATTTTGCATGCCCTCGGCCATGCTGCGTATTGAAGGAAATCCTCTACTGATAATTAATAAGTTCCCCTGACACTGGCTGCTCATTAATCTATTATTTTACTCCTCTAATTACTTTTGTCTGTTCGAGTTAACAGTCTCCTTCCCTCATCTTCCCTCATGCAGGAGATGCTGCATGGCAAATGTGACTTTTCTTTGTCCCAAAGTCCCTTAAAGCCTCTACTGTGTGCATGGACTCCAAGACACATCCTAGACTCTTGTATGGAGTGACTTGCCTTTCCATGGGTCTGTATTGCACTTAAGTGAAATGAAGCTCCAGGCATCCGAGATGGAGCTTACAGAAGGAATACTAGGGAGCATGGGCTTCCCTGTGTTGGACCCTGGAAAGCTCCCAAGAACTGCAAGGAATTCTCCTTACAGCAGTCAAATGGTTGTAGTTCTCCCCACAGGAAGTGGGGGCACTTGGAATTTCACAGTGCGAGGAACATCTACATATATAAGCCCTGACTTCCTTCTACAAGTGCAGCCTCTCCCTTGTATTGGGTCTGGCTGAGACGGAATTCATTTTCCCCACAACAGATCTCACAGCACTGTGCCTTGCATTAGGAGCAAGAAAGGTGTTGGTAACACACAGTATTTTGGCTACTGCTGAGGAACATTGGCACAGCATCAAGGCTGTCTTGCCAACATTTCCTCCTCGCTGGTAGGCTGAGCGTGAGTGAGATCTTGGGTCTTGGAAGGGGACACAACCAGGACAGCTGACCCAAACTGACCAAAGGAATATTCCATACCATATGACATTTGCTCAGCAATAAAAGCTAAAAGAAAGGGGTAGCGGCATTCATTATTATGATGCTTGTCTCCTGGATAAATCATGACATGTACTAAAACCCTTCTTCCTGGAAGGAGGCTGAACATTGCCTGCTGGTGGCACATAGAGACTAAAAATAAATATTTTGTTTTCCTTCACTTCTGCGAGTGGCCTTTGCTTTATTAAACTGCCTTTATCTTGACCCACAAATTTTTTTCCATCTTATTTTATTCCCCCATCCCACCTAGGAGGTGAGTGATAGAGTGGCTTGGTGGATATCTGGCATCCAGCCAAGGTCAACCCACCACATACCCAAAGCCTAACAGTCAGCACAAATTAACTTTATGTCCCTTGGGCAGAAGGGAAGACAGAAGCAGGAACCAATTATTTATTTGCTTGGAAGTTGCCCAAGTACAGCAGAGATAAATGCAGTAGATGTAAGTGAGCATGTCAAACAGAGGCTGGAGTTGCAGAGTTTGGAGCCTGACCTGATCTTCCGCAGTTCAGGGAACTTCTGAAATTTTGTCTCCTACCACGATTGACTCTAAAAATACTAATTCTTTGTCCCTGTCACGCAGATATAGTTTAGGTACAGACAGCCTTTGAAAATGCATACAGAACCATGCCACACAGACAAAGGATAACAGGTACTCTGCTATTATTTTTTATGCTTGCTGCTATGCTTCACAATTATACGTTTAAGGTGGAAAGTGCAAGTCTTTGAGGTTGGAGGATAAGGCTGGTAAACACCAAAAAGCTGTGCAGCAAAATGGATGGACAGATACCAGCATGGTGAACATACAAAGGAACACACAGTAAAATGCTCACAAATAATGCAGACAGCAGTGAGCACCTGCATACTCACACAGCTTTTATAAATGTACAGGCTGCACAGCAGGTAAGGATGGTGGTAATGACATATGGTGACCATTACAGTGCTTGTACTAACATGATCCTGCCAGCAGTTCTCAGCCAGGCACACGTGACAGGGCAGTGACCCACAGGCACCCTTATGAGAAGCCTAAGAAACCCCTGGGAGGTTGCACTGCTCTTACTTCTGCCTACTCCGGACTGCAGCCATCTCCCACTGCTGCCTTTCCTGGGATACAAGCCGGGACAAGGTGTGGAGTCTATGAATGTGCTCTGAAGTGTGCCATAGACACAGTCCTGTCCTCACTCCATGACCCCTCCAATCTGCCACAGCCCTCAGTCGACACAACAACTGAAATCTCTCATGATCAATACCTTTCCCAGGCCATCAATACCTGCATTACACTTTCCTTGCTTGCAGCTTGTGCTGACCCTTTGGCAGGATATGCTTATCTTTCCAATGGCTCAAGCCCCTCCAAACTGGGTGTGAAATTCAACAGCTTCATCAGAGAGTAGCTCTTGCTTCCCTGGATGGGACTCACCATCCCCTCCCAGCCCCCCTGCTTCGCTCCTGTGCTACAGTAACGCTGCGGTGGGCACTCACTGCGAGCTTATGAGAAAGGATAATTTGTTCAGCCAATGCAGGAAAAAATACAGAGTACATGGGAAGAGTCATATTTCTCAGGTTCAGAAAGAAAGAGTATCTGAAGAAGAAATAAGAAAATAAGAATCCTAAGAAAAAAGTAAGAACAAAGCTTTTGTACATGCACCTCCTAAAAAAAAAAAAAAAAAAAAATTAAAATCTGTGTCTCGTGTTTTTCTTCAGACAAGGAAAGGAAGGGATGTTCTGAAGACACATTTCCGAAATGCTCAGAAAGGAAGCTGAGGAAGCAAACAGAACACAAGTGTTCACCAGAGCCTGTCACAGACTGGCATTACCAAAATAGCACACTGCCTTCAGCTGGGAGACTCCCACTTTCACTACAACTGTATTCAGACCTGGGAGAAAAGCTCCACATCACAGGAGGCTGAGTGACCTCTGACTTTGCCATGGCTGTAATGGCAAGCAGGTTCAGGATGTCTTGCCCCCAAAGCTGGCTTTTTCTTTGCCCTAGGTCTATCTCTGTGTACAGGAGATTCTTGCAAACAATCCTGCTTCTCCCTAGACTCCTCTGCTCTCTCTCTATTTTTTAGCTATCACTAGAGCTGAAACATATAAGCCAAGCAGCTTCCTCAGTGGGGTGGGGGTGGGGGCAGAGGCAAGAGACAGTCAGATGATTGTGCAAGAGATGCTAGAAGGGGCAAAGGCTTTGGGCTGTACAGGAAACTCTCTCCACACATCACTGTCCTGGCAGGACCCATGTGCTGCAGTAGAGGCTGTCATCCACGCTCACTGGGGTCCTTTGACGAGAGGAGACAGTAGGTTTGATCCCAGTGCGGAATATACCAGGCACTGAAGCCATTGAGAGCACTTCTAGTCACATAACAGCATAATAACAAAATGGGGAAGTCTCTCTCTTTAAATAATAAAAAAAAAATTAAAAAAATGCAAGGACCAGCTACAAGCTACTACCTTAACTTTCTCCTTTTATTAGAGTGTCTCTCCCCTACTGTGAAGAGAGAGAAATATGCTTGCCTAAAGTGAAACTACTTATAGATTACAGCTACAAGGGGGAAAAAAATGCAGCCTCCCCGTTTTCTTCTTAAGGCTAGATTTCTTAAGGATGTTTGATTTGAAAGTATTCAATTGAAAATGCTATGGAATTTTTTTCTCTTTAATTCACACTCAACCGCTCTGTATCTTTACAAGCACATTTAAATTTTCAGATGCAAACTACAGCTGCAAATATGGAGCTGCCAGTGGGGAATATGACCTCCAGATGGCAAGAGTGAATGGGACACAGTCCTAAAATATGAGCCCTTTGCCCCTGTGAACTTAGAGAAGCCCTATCACCAGAGGAGCAGCTCCAAGCACAAAGGACCCAAAGCAGACTCCTGAGTTCAGAGCACTAGAGGGAGACACAGTAACACACACACATACCATCAGTCTTGCGTTCAATAACATTCTCTTCAGACACTGTTTTGCTGTAGTAGCCTATTTAGAGGTAGGATACAAGAGTGCTCCAGTGGCATATTTGGAGAACAAGGAAAGCTGACAGGGAAGGAGAGCAAGAGCGACCACATCTACCACATCAGCATGGCAGGCCTATCAGACATCTTTTCATTCTAATCAGGACAAAAAGGTCCCTCGATTTCAATGAGTTTGTGCTGATGGGAAAGACAGAGAATTGGTAAGGTTCGTTAACCTGCTGTTGAGATCCTTCTTGTGGCAGCATATGGCAATTCCTTTTCCTGTCACCATTAATTATGGACAATTTTGAATTCTCATCTTCTGGGATGCCCAGTTTTCACTCCCACACCTAGCCCTCTGGGATCCTTCAAAACTGACTCATGGACACAGGGGAGGGAAAGTAGCTAACTATTCCTGAATGCCCCAACTAAACAGCAATGTACCCACTGAGAAGCACTAACCTTGAGGGCAGAGGTGGAGCACTAACCTTGAGGGCAGACTGCACAGCACTGCGCAGACACCAGTGTTACAGGATGCAGTGAACTGAAAAAATGCTGCATTTCTGTAGGTGGAGGAAAGTTTTCATATGGACACAATCCAGCACAGCCTCTAAAATGCCATGGAAAAGACTTTAACAGCATGACCGACTAGAATTGGCACCCATCTGGGAGAAGGCAGAGAGGAGGCAACTCTACCCAGACTACAACTTCGCTGTAAAGAGCAACGTGTTTATGTGGCAGGAAGGCCACTGACTTGGCACGCAATTGCCATATCTTGCCAGCAACAGCACAGAAAATTTTGCCAGAGGTAAAGCAGTCAAGCCCTGACCAGAAAACTCTACATGTTCTTTTCCAACCACTGCTGAAGACAGCAAGGCAAGTTTCCTCCACACAGCAGCTTTGTTTGCTTGTTCCCCTGAAATGCCAAAATACTCAGGAGGCTTTGCTGACCCCCTCTGTCTTGGGACAGGAGCAAGAAGTCAAAGATGCTAAAAAAATGAATGTTTCATGCATGAACGGTGATTGTACTGCAACAGCACCGCAGACCACAGCAACCAAGCAGGGCAGCACGACAACAGGAGGGATCTCTGCGCAGTGTTTGTGTCTCTGGGCGTAGAAGGAAGAAAGCAAAGCGTGAGAGCACCTTCACAACCTAAGTTTGTCACAGGTGAGGAAGGAGGCGGGGGGGGGGATCTGGCTTGTGGGCACTAAAAAAAGCAGACTTCTAAAAATAAAACAAATGTGGAGCAAGTGTAAGTGGGAAGCAAATAGAGGTTGAAACAACTTTCAATGCCTTCTGGAGAAGACCCGAAAAAGTTGAAAGTTTGGCTTGTTTCCCAGGCTTTTTGTGAGCCAGCATCCTCTTTCCCTTTTTTTTTTTTNATAAGATGAAGACTAGATTAAGCAAGAAAAAGACATCTCAGAAAGCACGCTAAAACAAACTGGGAGTGTTTAAGAGGCAAAATGAAAGGTCTCTGTGGAAGATGAGATGACATTTTTACCACACAGTATTTTGAAGATGCAAGAAAAAACAGGAGGACAAGGAGACCTGGTTAAAAAATCATCAGTTGTCCCCCACAATATCCTAAAATGCAGCATCAAACAAATACCTCATAAATCCTAAATTTCCTGATCAGACAGAGACAGTTAGATGGGAAGAAGGTTCTGACATGAGAAGAGTTGGCACAGTAACTCCACAAACCATGCACCAAATCCAAACAAAAAACCCCTCACCAAGCCTCCCAAAACAGCACTCCTGCTCTCCACAACTGTTTTACTGACATTTTAAGAATGCAGTAGAGAGGTGGGCTAAATCCAAATGTTTTAGAGAACCAGAAAATCTGCTTCCCACTCATCACTACCTGTTACCCACAGGGTTGACTTGTGGTGACTCTAGCTGAGGGTTTTCTGTTTGTTATTTATTTTGGGCATAAACTGGCTTTTCTTGTGCAACACAAAGCGAAGTAGAAAGGCCTTGGACTTAAGACAGCAAAGAGAAGCAAGCAAACACAGGACATAATGGTCAAAGTTGCCCAATGTGAATGATACGGCCTTCTTAAAACTCATACCTTTAGGAAGCTCCCTGTCTCTGCTGCCTTCAGTGCTCAACATTCAGCTCTACAAGGAGACTGGCATGCACTGAAGGAAGATACACAAGTGAGCGGGGCTGTGAGATAATCTGCCTCTTTCACTTTAGGTCTTATCCTCATCTCTGAGCCCCAAAGCATGAAGTTTAACATCCTTTTCAATATATTTATTGTGAATAACAAGAATATCCAGATTTGTTCACATTATCCCCAGGAACACACAAGTTGTTTGAGTCTTGCCAAGTTCTCCACTTTAAATAACTTTCCATGGCAATGAGTTCTACAGCTGTTTATAAACATATTATATATATACCATTCCAATTACACAGAGCATGCAGAAACATTTCTGTATTCTCTATTCCTTCTAAACTTCCCAGGCTATGGTAAATTCTCTAAGACTCAATAAGAATTTCTAGCACCCTCGAGGGAGAATCAGCCTGGCATATTTGACAAGCCTTCCCATCTCCTTTCATTTTATGCTGTGACATGGAACTTCGGTGTTGCAATCAATACTTATCTGCTTTGCTCTAGACTGGTTCTCCTTATGCTGTGATTACTACTGTAATAACTAAGCTCCTTTTCTGAGCCAAAGTAGGTATCTTTAGACTGTCAGGTGAAATTTGGGAGAATCCAGACTGTTCTCTTCTCCATCAAGCAGCCTTGCTGGGCTGAGGCCAAGGAAGTTGGATCAAGAATGAGATACCTACCAGTTTTAGACAGGTTTCACGCTCTGTAGCTTCTACAGGAAAACAGAATTTCTTGCTCCTCAGCTGTTTTTGCACAACCAGTAAAAGCCTCAGTTGTTCAGCTTTGATCAAAATAGCTTTGCCTCCCTGCCACAACCTCTTCTGAGGCCATCATCAACATGGGTACCAATGCCATGGCACTTGCCAAAGCACGCATGAGCAAGACCCTCAGGAAGGTTTCAATGATGCCTTGTGATAAATGAGCAGAAACATGAATGGGACTGCTCCTGTGAGCTTGAGTACAACCTCCTCAGGGCAGGAGCTGTCTTTTTCTTTTTCTTCTGCATTTGTCTGCCCATACACAGCAAAAGGATTGGCAGTGAGATTTCTAGTAATGCAAAGACCTTGCAACAACTGTCCAAGCTCACATTGCTGCTAACTCAATGCCCAAGAGGCTCCTCTTTAGGGCTTCTGTTGAGAGGGAGTTTATTGGTAAGAATATGAACATACATGAATCTTTATTTTCCCCAGGAAGCTCTTTTTCAGTCAACCAGGCATCTAGCATGGCTGTGAATAAGACAGAGGGATAAGGAATGATAAATTATAAAGCATCTGGACTGTGATCTCCGCATCTTATAGGTAGGGAGAAGTCATGTTATCCTGAATAAAAATAAGTCAATAACGACATGAAGTAAAACTAAGATGAGCTCAAAAGTAGTCACTAGCTACCATCTCTAATTTATCTTACTGGGCTCTTTTCTGGTGGTGTTAGTTGTTATCTTGGTGCATGGGAAAACAGGGAAAACAGAGCACCTGCTAACATAACTAACCATAGATGGGCAGGCTGCCTGTGGTAGCCCGAACAGACCATGTCAGTGTGGTAAATAATACATGGTCCTGTGCTGGGACCTTGTCCAGGCTGGGTGGAATTACTGGATATTTGGGGTTATTGTATTCAGTGAAGAAAAAGTAATCTATGCCTTCGTGAGCCATGGATCAGGCAGGTTATAAGTTAATACTAAGGATAATAACACAACAGGGTACTACTCACTCTTCGTACAAAGAGTCTGGGGTTTGTCCCTTCCAAAACATGAGAGACTACAACAAACCCCTTAGTGACGTATTTCTAATGCTGACAACTGCAACTCGTCACAGTTTGTACAGGACACCATCAGTACTCATCCCCACTCTAACTCAACAAATCACAGTTTCCTGACAAATCCAGTTCAGAAGGCCACTACAGTCTTTTCCATGGCTTACCATCACAAACAGGGAGGGCAAAAGTAATAGGGCATGGTCTGCTTAACAAGTCTGCAGCTCTGTCCTGAATCACAGGAAGGGAATTGGACTATGAGCAGGAAGGGATGTGCTGCCCTCCTCCTGAAAGCTGCAGGTTGGCAGTCCCAGAAAGGAGCTCTGCTGGCTGGAGAAGAAGAGCTAATGAAGCTGCTTTTTACTCCCAGGCAATATGTATTAAATTATCCACAACTACTTAGACCAGGTTGCCAATGTCCTACAGAACAATAGCCTGTCAGATAAGAAAGAAAAGGGTCTGGGTGACTCTCTCCACCTGCTCTGTCAAAATACAATCAGTCAATCTTCTGAAGAGGAATGGAAGAGGAGAGCAAGGACTTGCATCGTTCCAAAGAATGTCATTCCTGCTTTCATCAAATTAAAGCTGATCTGTATTGTCATTTGCCATTGGAATTATTAAGGTATTTTTACCCTTACCTACCTACCTCCCAGGTGTCAGTGCTACAGTCACATTTTAGCTATCTCACAGGCTTAGGAGAGGGTTTTTTCCTAGGGGCTGCTTCAGGTCTTGGAGACTTACAGTTGATATGAGAAAAATGCCTGGTTCAACTTCTCACTGAGGGACAAGCAAAGGAAGTGACAAAGCATTTTATAAATAATTTTAACTTCCCAGATAGGCAGATGAGTAGACTATGATCACAGCATTTAAATGAACTATCACATGCATCTCTGCCTTCTCTGCATAAGTAGTAACACCGCTTTCCGTTTGCATTTGCATTTGTATCTTCCACTTCCCAGCCAACAAGAAATAAATCATTTCTGTGGTCCTAACTCGGGTAATTAGCCAACAAACACTATTGACAAAGTCAATGAATGAAACAGCAGACAAGGTCTCTAATGAACTCCTTAAAGAGAGTGCACAGTAAAAAGTAATTTGGCCCTCTTGCCCCACAATATGGGTTTAATTTCACTACCTGTCCATTCAAAACTTCCCACGCAAGCTCAATAACACTCCTTCTTCCAGTTCTACAGTCATGAGTTTAACCACGAAAAAATCGAAGAAGAGAGATATAGATTAAAAAACCTTTACAATGATCTAAAATAGCTCTTCGATGCATAACAGATGTCTTCAAAACTTGCATAAATGGAGCCAAAATGCTCTGCAGTTCTGGAAAAGGGAGATTCCAAGATAAGATGTGTTTCCAACTGCAGCAGCTCAGGAATAGATTTGGAATTTATATTAATTATCAACCTCAAGGAAAACACTTCAAAGAAGCCCTTCATTCTCCCATTTTGGGACAAGTGTCTCACTGGGCTACATGCTGCTCAAAGACCTGGTGCCTGCCTGAAAGCAGTCCTCTGTATCTGTAAAAGACAGCAGATGGGTTCAAATGGGGGAAAGGAGAGAGAACAATCAGCGAGATGCGGAGGTGACAGACTGAGAACTGCCTGCTCTTCATTGTAACCTCTAGCTCGTTACAAAGGAGGAATTTGATGGGCTTCCCTGTGGAGAGGAGGACTGAAAAAGGATTGGAAAGGAGTCAGTGACACAGCACTGAGGGAGGCAACACCTCTGGAACACACAGTATGAGAGAAAAAACGTGAAGGGGCATGCTGGAAAACTGAACAACAAATCCAGGAAAGATGACTCTGGGGTCAAAATGGGGATGGAATTCTCTAGCTCTGTTACTCACCAGAGGGGATAGCCAGAATGAAGACTTGTTCTGAGGAGACTTTTATAAAGGGGAGAAAAGATGTCTGGGTCTGATATAACGAAGTAGGTGGTACAATTGAAAAAAACCCAAAAATCACGAAGTACCAACAGCCAAAGTGATGAGTCAAGACAAGAATATTCTAACTGCTTTGAACAATGTGGCTCATGTATACCAAGTCTTAGCGTTCATGAAGATTTAAGCTAGCATCCTTGGAACACCCTTAACTCAGGCAATGTTAGGTTGTGCTTACAGAAGAGCTAGGCAATATATTATTTTTGAATATAAGAAAGAGTTAGATTGAGAACTGAAAGACTGATGCAGTAGTTAGATATAAGATTTGATATTAAATAAACCTTAAGAACAGATATACCAGAGGCAGAAGATTCTATGTGCAAAATTAAAGGTGAAAAAAAATATAGGATCCATTTTCTTATAGATGCAAATGGCACCATCAGGCTCAATACTGAAACAAACAGAAGAGGAAAGTCAGGTAGTGATGGAACATAGAGGAGTAGTGTTCCTCTCATCAGCTCTGCTCCTCCCATCTCTTCCTGGCAGTCTTTTCCCATTTTCCTTCTTTTGGCATTGCAAGGAATGGGCCAGAAGTACAAGCTGCTTATCTGACTTGTATACATGAAAGCTCAGGAGGACTTTGATTTGGCTGAAGGGACAAGACAGGGAATCTGAGTAACCCCAACCTGAACCAGAGGCTCCAAATCCAGGGAGGTCTGGATGCAGCCCTGGGATTCAGCTCTGTTCCAATATGTCATTCTATCTTTCTCAAACCTTCTTTCTGCAACACCTTCCCCTTTTCTGGCTGCTGAACTGCAGCAGCTAGTTTGATTATCTTTAGCACATGCAGGATGTTTGTATTCTGCTTACCTCAAATCCTCTTTAACCCTTTACAGTTATGGGAGTATCGCAAGAGACCATTCACATAGAGCTAATCAATGCCTTCCCCATGCGTTTTAGATGAAAGACTATCTGACAGCAAAGGAAATCAACTAAGGAGTTCTTCTCTCCTCAAAGGACATGAAACAGAGGAAGAGAAACCTACCTCTTGTTCTCATCCTACTGATAAATCTTCAGGGGGTGAAGGTTTTCTTGCAAGTCAAGCTGCTAACCCCACAGTCTGACTACTGAAAGGATATTCTCCTTCCAAGCTTGTCACATCCTGGAGCATGGAAGGCACAGTTAGATAGCAGAACAAAGATGGTGAGTTCTCCTTTATTCTGTCTCCATCCTCCTCTTCACTAACCTTGAAGATCAAATGCCTTCTTTACTCACCTCACAAGACACAAGACAACTGTCTGCCGAAGTGTAGCATAGTATGAAATCATCTGTGCCACTGTTTGCCTCTCCCTTTTAAGGCAAATCAGTAGGGAGCAAATTCCATGGTTTCCAGAGAGAACCTCTTTTATGTAGTATCTCAACAGAAATCCTTTCCCCTGTGTCTGGCACCGGGAGCATTTTGTCTCCACTGCTGTGCTGCGCCTTACCAGCAGTAGAGAATGGGACAACTAGATGAAGACCAAAGCTAAATAGAATTACAGGTCCAATTCTGTAGAGCACCTACTGAAGTAATTTCATTTGTTCACTTGGAAAACCTGTTTATTGTGCCTGGGAAATCACACCTCAAAACAAGCCAGAAGTGCATTTAAGATTCTTGCCACTTTTTTACAGATGCCTGGATTGCTTCTGAGATTTTCTTTTTATGCTGGAAGAGAAGGAAACTACTGAACAGTTCACAAATCATCAGCACAGTCGAGTCCAGTTTGATTTCTTACCTGTTGGGGTGAGGTGCCTCCAAGTGATGACAGGCTCAGGACGCCCATTTGCCATGCAAACCAGGGTCACATTGCTGCCCTCATTCACGGTGATGTCCGAAGAGATATTGGAGATCTTTGGTGGAACTGTGAAGACAAAAGAAAGTTGGACCTTGTTAGAAGAAGAATCATGGAGGGCAGCCAGTCTGGCTTATTAAACAACCTACCTATTTACCAGAGCCAGCCCCAGAGTCCTCTCAACAGGCTACCTTGTTAACGACTCATTACTCCTTATCACCACCTGGGTTTCTGAAATTACATCAGAGTAGTGTGTACTGCTGTTTCAAAGATCTGCAGGTAGAAATGGCCTTTGCTGTAACTGCAATGCTTCGTGTTTGGACAGGTTTGGAGGTCTTCATAAAATAATCTCTAAGAACTCTCCTACCTGCCCCAAGGCTGCATGGAAGGAGCCAGGAGGCTCCAAGCACCATTCCTGCTAATTTTTAGACTCCAAACATTCCCAGATGGAGTTTTACATCCTCCTGCAGGATGCCAGGCCTCAAGGCACTGACTCAGAGGGTGTATTAGTTACTACTATCTCGAAGGGGCAGAGAGGACCCATGCTGCTAGCCAGCATTCTGCTCTGCTGTTCGCATAACCAAATGCTCACCAGGAACTGAACTAGAGAGCCAATAAGCTTATTTCTGTTGCCACTGTGCAATGGCTTGAGAAGCAAGGATGTGTGCCATGGCTAATGGGAATTTGTACAATGGCAACAGCAGGAAGGTTTCTGTGACATCTTTCAGCCAGGAGAGAAACCCTGTGGCTATCTGCACTTGGTATCTTCTGGATGACTGCACCTCATACAGCACCGCACCAAAAGCACAGAAGGGTCTTTAACATTCACTAGACCAGCCGTTGCGTGGGCACTCAGGATCCCTAAAGACCTTCTAGGCTAACTGAGTTTGTGTCACTGGACCAGAGGGACCATGCTTGGACCTGCACAGGCACCGCCAGGTGTAGAGTACACCAACTGTTGCAGTCTCTCCTCTCTCACATCCAGGTCTTTCTTCCATGCTTCACACCCCAGAGGTGGCGGGGGAGTTTGACTAAAGAGGAAACTCCTTTTTTTTTTTTTTAATATATTTTCAGCTTCCAAATTATTGTGTAGCGAGGAATGAAACAACATCATTCTCTGCTTTGCATTTTTTGCTTTTACAGAGTAAACAGACAACAGCCTCCCCTTCCCCTCCCTGGCAGGAGCTCCTGACGATCCTTTTGAGGCAAAGCCTATAAGCTAGGTAGAGAAAAGAAAATGAAGCCTGAAAAGAGCAACTCACTACTTCCAGCTGTGTTGCTGGACTCTACAATGCACAGCTCACTGGTCCCTCTCTGTAGGCCCCAGACTCACGGACAACACCTTAGCATCTATGATCATGGAACTCCCTTGGAGGAAGAGGACCTGTCGTAAAGAAGTGAGGCACGCATGTATTTGCTGACACTCTCACTCACCCTGGCAAGGAGGCATTTAAGCCAGGCACACTGGGGAAGGATTGCCATAATCTGTGGAGAAGTGAGAGTGCCAGGGGTAGTGAGGAAACAGCTGTGGGTCAACACAATAGGGACACATGTTATGCCAGCAAACATGGGTAAGCAGAGTCCAGGAGTAAAACCAGTGGCTAGACCATATCTTCGGAGTATTATCATAACCTCAAATAGTTAACATTTGCATGAGGAAAAAAAGCTGTGCAGCAAACCAAGAAGGACTAAGCTCAAGCAGGATTAGCAGATGGAGCTGTAGGCCAGTGTAAAGTCCTTAGCAGAACGATACAATGCCAACCACAGTTGAGGAGAGAGCAGCAAGAGCCATCAAAGGGCAGCAGCAGAGCTGCAATTAGGACATGTGTAACCTGCCACTTCTCAAAGCCATCAAGACATTTTAGTTCGCAGAGGATCAAGTAGACTCAGCAAATACAAACAGATCTGACCATGCCTACCAAATGCCCAAGGGGAGGAGCACGTGTCCAGATGGTCATATCTGGCTTGACACTTTTTCAGATGAGGGAGAAAAGGGCATCCAAGGCTGAATCCTGTTAGCAATAAAATGGCTGGCTCCTTTCAGATGACACCTTGGTCAGGGGGCAAGGAAAGGCTGAGAGAAGGGGAAATAGGGCGGGAAATAATTTCCCTGTAAATTTAAAACCTTGTTTGGCTTCATCTGCTTAGAATCCAAAGCCAGTGGACAATAATTTCACTCAGATAAAAAGTCAGAGACTTTTAATTTTCAGGGTGTCAAGCCAGCATGTTAAAATGCCAAAACTGTCAGCACCAGCAACTAGTGCCTCCTTGGTACTTGTCATTACCTTGCACACACCTTTTTAGGACAGTCTTAAATGAGAAGCTTTGACCTTATTATTTTTTCCCAAGTGTGGGTTGCGTTATGTTTCCACAGGTCCTAGACTGCTGGAAGAAGGACTGCTGAGAACAAAACCTCCTAGGGCCAGGATCTTCTTGGTGTCAGAGCCTCCTTTTGCCCAGCCATCTCCTGTTGACCTTCAACTGCAAAACTCTTTTGTGTCTGGCCTCTCTGAACCATTTACAGAGGCAAAACTACAGGCTGCAGGCCCACAACAGGGCAAGTACTATAGCTAATCAGCACTTCCAGACATTTTCGTATTCTGAGCAACAACTTCTTCCTCCACGGAATAATAGGCTTCTGCAGGACCCCTCCAAGCACCATGGGAAATCACTGCCAGGGACTCTGGTACTGGTGAAAAAGATAAAATTGCCAGATTTTTTTCCTCCCTTTCTGTGTAAATGTAATATGAGGTATCCATTACACTGCGCTTAGGATCCCCCTGGATGGGGTGGGGAGCAGAGACGGGCATGAAAGCAAGCACAGTGAAGTACCCCACTGTTACATCCCCAGAGAGACAGAATGCCCCACCCACACCAGAGATTCATTCTGGAGAGAAGGAAATGAATGCTGAGAAAAATGGCTTGAACCTCATGTTATTTGTTTCTTCTGCATTTCACATCTACAGGACAAAGCTGATGCCAGGTCAACACCTCATCTTCCATATCACTGACAGTAAATAACAAGCCCCAAAGTAAGCAGTAGCCGTTCTTAGTGAGAAGCTCAGATTAGAAGAGCAGGGGAGCTGCAAGGCAGGCCAAGGGCAGAGATACTGTAGGGTGTTCTGGGCTGGGAGGGCTGAAGGACAGGAGGGGTGCAAGGTGAGAACTAGTGTGGGAATTCAGGTCCCAAGCAAGGCATAGTGAAAGAGCTAGGTAGGACAGGCTTGTGCATAAACAGTGTGTACCAAGCCTGTTCTAGTTAATTGCCGTCAATCCTTCACTTTGTGACAACTGCAACTCACATTAATTTAAATAATAAGAAAGACTGAGACATGAAAAATAGAGCATGCTTCCCCAGCACAATCACTGTTGCTCTCCAGATGAAAGCAAGTGATTTGTTTCCAGAAAAACACTCGCTATAGCAGTTATTACAGACCAGGGGCTGCATAGGGAGGCAGAACCACAAACAAGCAAACACACAAACATCTGCTGTTGTTATCCTTGCCTTTTATGACCAAAGCCCTTCAGAGCTCAAAACTCCTCCTGAGATATTACCTGGGAAAGTGTGGGTGGGCTGGATCAACATTGTAATTCAAGGCTATGGAAGGAGGCAAGGAGTAGTGCTACATTACTAATGTCATAGTAAATGAGTCAGCCCAACAGTTAAGAGACAAGAGTTCACACCCAGGAGGCCAGTTCCTGAGTACATTTCCAAAAGTGCAATTGGGGATGGAACAAGAAAGCATCAAGGTCCCCCTTGTTGAAGGGCATAACAAGAGATGCTGCTAGAGGTCTTTACCTAATTTATTTTATACTGGAACTGGCCAAGCCACAGCTCCCAAACAGTTCAAATACCTACCCTTTGATCAAAGAATTTAAGCACAGCAAAGGCACAAAGTGGCATGAATAGGAACCACTGCTTTGCACAAGTGGTACTTACATGCCAAGGGTACTTATGGGCCCCCGGCAGCAGTTTCTGGCTCCTGCACTGATGGCACTCCACTTTCATGGTGCTACACGCAAGATCTCAGTGCAGGAGTAGGACAGGTCTGAGAAAAAAGGGCAGGAAGGACAGGAGTAGGAACTTAGATCAGGTATGGTAGAATAAAAAATCCAAACAGAGGAGATCTAGTTGGAAGACAGCTCTTAGTCCTGTAATGCACTCACATGAAACTCACAGTCACATGGTCTGATTGTTCCCTATGGGCAAACAGAGTTTTGCATAAGACCCTTAAATGCAGCCTTCTATACTGGGGCAACTAGTCTCCAAACTGAAACAACAAGACTGCTTAACAGTCAAGTATTTTGTCAATAAGTCACAAAATACATGAAAAAAATACGTCTCTTACTCTCACTCTACAGGCCTCTAACACAGAAAGCTGTTTAATACCTCCAAGACACAGATGCAAACCGTGTGGAAACTTCCTAAGAAAGCCCATAAGCTTCCTTTAAGTACTCTGCTTGTCCCAAGAAGGGCACCTTAGATACAAATGGAAAAAGTCACTACAATCCCTTCCATACATCCTCATTAGTTGCTTCCTCCAGCCTATTTCCTTCCTTCTATTAGCAAGTAGGACCCCCATCTGCTGGAGAAAATTAAGACTCCTGTCTACTAACACACAGGAATCCCCAGCTCTCAGGGCAAAAAAATAAAAAAAGAAAACATCAGGACTTCTCTCCCAAGGCAAAGGAACTTTGCAGCCACTAAAGCCCTCCACAGGTGCCTATCAATTAGCCTCAAGAGTTCTCATTTCCTTGTCCCCAGCTCCCAATTAACAGCACTTTGCAACAAAAGCAAAGACGTTAATAAGCCCCAAGGCAGAGGTAGGGGGGACTTTGCCCATCACAGGGCCCTTGAATGCTTTGGAGCAGTCACCTTGATCACCACAATTAGGGGTCCTTTCCTGGGGCAATTAATTGACAGCAAATTGGCCTCATTAGTCATTGTTTAGTTAAAGTGTTTGGCGGGGAAGAGAGGACCTGAAGAAGGGGCTGAGCTGCTAAACACAACTAAATGGTTTAATTTCCCTCTTATGTGTACAGCAGGCTCTTCACAGCTGTAACACGGAACAGCTTGTTGAAGCTAAAGTCCGCACAGGGAGCACACTGAGGGCTGGAAAGTAAAACCTAGACACCCTTTGGGATGCAGCATGCTAATGTTGCTGAAGCATTTTGCAGAAGAACTGCGACATGAGACCCAAGATGTGTTTTTTATGGTCTGATTCACGCTGCAGCCTCAGCCAGAGGGAGACGAAGGTGTCACCAGGGCGAGAGGGTAGACTGAAGTTTTTGAACTTCATTAAAGAGAGTGGACTCTGAAACAGCCTTCTGACCTTCCACTTTGCTAGGCTTGGTTTCACCCTGCCAATGCTTCGCTCAGCGTTAAAGCTTCTGTGAAGCAGAGGCAAATGCTGAAGGCCCAGTTTTGTTTTTTAATCCTCTGGGAACCAAAAACCTCCCAAAATACACTACAGTGTTTTTACAAGATGTAAAAAGTGCTTCTTTCTATTGTCTGAAATGGAGTGCCTCGTAACGTGGCCCTTAGGGAAGAGTCTATCACAGCCAGAGCACAGAAACCACTTAAAGAGATCTGGATTCCCATCCCACCATACGCTCCCCCACCCCTCTGAACCACTGTGGCTGATCTCCATCGAGTGCCACTGCTGATGCCAAGAGAGGCCGGTGAGAAGGAGACAAAGGGACTGCTAGCTTGGGCTTTGCATCTTGGGGAGCTTCCCCACTGTGCAGTTGAATCTCACCCACTGAGACGCCAGGCAGGAAATTGTTTAAAATCCAGATGGGGACTGCGCATGTTGTACTGACTGGGAGCAGAGAAACAGACAGGATGCTGTAAATTAAAGCCATGTGGAAAGCGATCCCCCTTTGCTGAGCCGGGTAGTATGTCAGAGCTCACCGCATTTGAGAGGAAGAGCTTTACAAGCCAAAACATTTTAGTCAAAAGAAGGCTGTACCTCATCCAATATATAGTTAAGTGTCTGGACTATTTTTCTGTGTAACATTGCATGGGAGGCACTTCCAGTACATTCTTTCTTAGCAGAGAGAAGCACAGAATGCAAATCTGTTGGACTGTCCCACTCCTGAGCTGCTAGAAAAGTCAGCACAGAACTCAATTGCTTATACTCATTCCCACAGACTCCACTTTTTTTTAAACTTGTCTCCATGAAATTTTCAGAAAATAAATCATTTAACTTTCTGACTGAAAGATAAACAGACAGAAAATAATTGCTTAAGTCTCAAGCCAACCTTGTTCTCCAGTACACTAAAGGTGACAATGTGGGACAGGGTTAAAAGCTGTCTCACTCCTGCTCCTAGCTCAGTACCTCTGCTTTAAACCTGGATGCCAGCCTTTCACTCTATTGCAGCTCCAGCTCCAAACCTGAGCCCCAGCCTTGGCCCAGTGCTGGTAGCATTCCACCCACACCTGGCTTTTTGATGTTCCCTCGACAAGCACAAGGCTACAGAACCCACATTTGTGGATCCTGATGCAGCCCAGGAAAGCAGGTTCTCAGTTATGTGCTCAGACTGTATATGAAAGCACAAAGCACAAGACAAGCATATGCCTCATATCCCCTTATCACCAGATTTTCATGTCTGGATATGAAGTTTGTTGCTACAAACCTTCTTTTTCTTTTCTATTAACATAGTGAATTTATGCCGCTTATCTACAGTTTCTCTCTTTAAAGTACTGCTCTGTGCATTTGCTGTTTGCATTTCTCTGGTACTTTCCACTTGTAAAACTAACCCTCCTAGAGAAGCCTGCTGTGAAAACACAGACTTCCTCACAGGACATGTGTAAACAACAACAGAAGTATTTGCCATGCTAATCCCCAGGGATTAACCCTTGGAATGCCACCTAATCCCAAACACTTTAAGGACTACAGATGTACACATCTTTTGGTCTTTGTTTCAAGTGTATTTATATATTCCCTTAGACTGTTCTTTTTAAGACTTGGAAGTATTTACTTATGGGACTGTAACAAAACAAAATATTTCTTTCTGCAGATATAATCAGCCATCCTGGAAGAGAAATTCTGTGAGAAAAGTTGCCCTTAGTGTCCAGGTCCTCCAAGGACATCTCCAAGAATTTTCTTAGGAAGAACTTTTCCACAGAAACATTAAGCGTGTTAGATGTATATGGCATGCAGGTGAGTCCTAATATGCAGCCGAGTCCTAATATGCAGCCTTTTAGGGCTTGATTCAGAGCCCAGGGAGCTCCTCCTCGGATGTTAATAGCCTTTGGAGAAATTCTTACATAGCCAGAATGGATGATGGCTTCAAGGAAATGCTGGAGCCAGAACCCGGATGCTTTATTAGCCAGTTGAGAGAAAAAATAAAAAAAAAGATTATGGGTTTTAAACTGAGTCCCAGCAGTCCTTGGCTCCTGCCTGTTAACTCCTTCTTTGGGAAGCAGACTAGGGAGCACAGGCCAGGTATGAGAAAAAAGAACAGAGAAAAGCCTATGCAATTTCGGGACAAGAAGTACAGGTTTGGAGAAGGTTTAGGAAGATGACTGGGATTTCCCTCATTAGGCAAGCAGGGGAGGAAGTTAATGCCAGCTAACAGCCCACTCTGGATGAAGATGAGGTTGTCCATCTTAGTTTTATATGATGGAGAAACAGAGCCAAAATGTTTGTTTGCTTGGTTGTCTGTTTGTTTTCAGATATCACACTGTTGCTCATGTTCAGCTCATTAGGGACAGACAGTACAACCAACAGAACAGCCTTCACAAACCACCTGACAGACATCCACATACAGGCTGAAAAGAAAAGGCATCTCTCTCCAAATGCTGTTCTCAGATTCCTTTGGCTGCCCAGGGTTTATTCCACAGCCTCTTTAATAAGCCACAGGGTGGTGAATATGACTTTCCTAAGTGTCTCATGCATACCACATACCCAAGGACCTGGCTCAGTTTCAACTGAGACAGCTTCTCCATGACAAGCCTCTCACTCAAATCAAATGCAGGTGGTACATGTAAAATATCTTTTATTAGCAGGCTTTCCTTCCTTACAGACTGAAACAAGTAAAATGGAGTGGGAGACCTCACTGTAACCACATTTCAGGCTTCTAGGGGAGTAGAAAGCTGGTGCAGCAGTTTGGAAATGCTGGGTTTGCTTCCAGTCAAAAGTATAAAGAACAAAGACAATAATCCCATACTAGAACTTTTACACAGACTCATAGAATGTCTTGGGTTGGAAGAGACCTTAAATCATTTATTTCCAACTCCCCTGCTGTAGGTAGGGACACCTTTTACTAGACCAGGTTGCTCAGAGCTCTATCCAGCCTGGCCTTGAACACTTTCAGGGATGGGGCAGCCTCAACTTCTCTGGGCAATCTGTTCCAGTGCCTCACCACTCTCATAGTGAAAAATTTCTTCCTAATATTTAATCTGAACCAACCCTCTTTCAGTTTGAAGCCATTCTTCCTTGTCCTGTTGCTACACGCTCCTGTAAATAGTCTCTCTCCATCTTTCTTGCAGGTTTCTTCCAGGTACTGGAAAGCCAAAATTAAGTCACCTCAAAGCCGTCTCTTCTCCAGGCTGAACAATCCCAATTCTCTTAGCCTTTCCTCATTGAAGAGATGCTCCACTCCTCTAATCTCCTTAGTGGCCCTCTTCTGGAGTCGATTCCTGTGCTGGGGATGCCAGAGCTGGATGCAGTACTCCAGGTGGGGTCTCAGCAGAGTTGAGAGGCAGAATCATCTCCTCCCTTCTGGCCATGCTGCTTTTGATGCAGCCCATGACATGTTTGGCTTTCTGGGCTGTGATCACACATTGCTGAGTTGTGTCCATCCTTTCAACCACCAGTACCCTGTAGTCTTTCTCTAGTTCTGCTCTAGTTCTGTTTCTCCTACAGCCTCTGTTGATACCGGGGGTTGCCCTGACCCAGGTGCAGCACCTTGCACTTGGTCTTGTTAAATCATAGGAGAGCCCCATGGGCCCCCTACTCAAGCTTGTCCGTGTCCCTCTGGATGGCATCCCATCCTTCATGTTTTAGATAAAATTTACTCTTCTGTTAAGTGCACAGATTTGGAGAAGACAGTTAAGTATTGCACACTGTCCTTGATCTGTAAATTTCCAATTTATGGCCCAGGACAGCTGTCTGATAAGTATACACAAATTTTGAGTGTGAAAAAGACTGAAAGTGCAGTTCCACATTTTTTCATCTTGAGCTGCTCAGCATGTTCCTGCTTTGTCACTATTGCTGGATCCATAGATGCTGGCCTTCCCCACCACACAGTAATGAAATGTTAGCTGTGAGACCTTCACTTGTTAGCTTGGTGATGGCTGCAGCAGCCTATTTTCTAAAGGCCAGGGTGTTATCATTATCTGAGAAGGGAAAGCCAAAGAGTTCAAAACAAAGAATGCCTCTTGTTAGAAATTCTCAACTACACAAGTCTGATCAAGCATACAAGAGGCAAAAAACAAATACAGTACTCCTGAAGTAAAGGTGTCTTTGAGCAAAGTAATCAGCTGGCTAGACCTGAGATGTGATTGTGGAGATCTCCTTCCCACAAACCAGCTGAGAGCCAAGGTTTCCTGAATAAGAGAATTTCTGTTGTCAGAGGTTCCCTGCCAAAAGAGAATGCTCTGTTTTAGTTCAGCCACGTGCAGCAGCACCTTGATGTCTTGGAATTTTCCCACTCTTTCCCTTTCCAAGCTTTGCTCTGTGGCAAAGATGTGCTGCATACATGCAGACAACCTCAAAGGGGGAAAAGGATGAAATCCAAGAGCTTTGCTCTATAAACACATTACATTGAATTGATGCCATTTCAATTAACGGAGTATCTCTCCCAGACTGCCAGGCATGAGGTTTATTCCATGTGGTCTGCAGCTTTACCAAAGCACATAAAAACAGACTTCTTCCCCCAGAGGGAGGAAGAAGGGCCCTCTTCAAAACTGACAATTTTTTTTGCTGGTCTCTTAGTGTTAGTCAGAGAATCATAGAATAGGTCAAGTTGGAAGGGACCACAGTGGGTCATGTGGTCCAACCTCCCTGCTCAAGTATCATCCTAGAGTACAATGCACAGGACTGCATCCAGAGAGGTTTTGAATATCTCTGGTGAGGGGGACTCCTCTTTGGGCAACCTGTTCCAGTGCATGGTCAACCGCACAATAAAGAAGTTCTTCCTTATACTCAGGTGGAACTTCCTGTGCACCAGTTTCTGCCCATTGCCTCTTGTCCTCTTGCTTGGCACCACTGAGTAGAGCCTGGGTCCATCCTCTTGGTGTCCTTCCTTCATATACTTGTATACATTGATGAGGTCCCCTCTCAGTTGTCTCTTCTTGAGACTAAACAGACCCAGCTCCCTCAGCTGTTCCTCCTAAGAGAGATGCTACAGTCCCTTAATCATCTTTGTTGCCCTTCGTTGGACCTGATCTAGGAGCCCCATGTCTCTCTTGTCCTGAGGAGCCCAGAACTGGACACAGCACTCCAGATGTGGCCTCACGAGTACTGAGTAGAGGGGCAGGATCACCTCCCTTGACCTGCTGGGAACACTCCTCCAAATGCATATTAAATTCTAGGACTGCAGAGAAATGCAGGGTCAAGAGCCTCAGGTATTCAATTTCCACCAGCGTTGAGCTGGATTACCCACCCAAATTATTCAGAGAGGCTGGGAGGAGGCTGACTGTCAGATGCCCAGGGTTAGCTATAAATGCAAGTGCCTACAAGAATGAAGCAGCAAATTTTTGTAAGAAGTTTCAGAATCACAAGTAACAAACTGAGAAGAAATAGGCAGACCTTGTCCATTCAGGAGGATGAAGTTACATCCAGAAGGACTTCCAGGACCTTTATGTTGAGGGCGACAGCATCTTCATGGATAACTTTCATCCATGGTTCTGCAAGCAGATACTCACCACTCCAGAAATCCAGTGCTACTGGCTGGAAATCAGGAATGAAATATCTTCTCTGATTGTCAACAAAGAACACTGACAAAAAACTGAAAATAATTCCACTGGAGTAGGGAATCAAAAACTAAGTCCAATGGAAAACGTAAGCCATGTCTCTGCTGCAACAGCACATCCACATCTGTGCACCTGTAATAGCACAGTTAGCAGGGTAAGTAACATTACCAAAAACTGAAGGAATCACTCATGTACTCCATGTTCTGCAGTGTGTTCTGCTACACACTTGTGCTCCACCTTTCTAAGGCACAGTTCCCATTCTCACTTTTAGGAAGCCACTGTATGCAAGATATATGCCATTCCCAGAGAGTGGCACCTGACTGATGTCACAAAGAGGTATGGTGCCTTACCAACAACAGCTTCAACATGAAAGTAGGAGGAGTAAGGGAAGAATATCCGCAAAGCCTCAGACTGTTCCTTATGAGGAATTAACATGCTGCAAAGTTCCTTGGCAGAGCAAAAAGGGCAAATCCAAGGCAGACCTATTCACAGGCAGATGAAACACACCTGATCCTTCACTGCTGGTATAAATTAAAGAGAATATACTCTTTTACATGAAAACGAATGCAAAGAAGGAAAGAATCAGCTTTGTCATTCATAAACCCAAGGTAAAAAGCTGGACTCACAAAATACTGTGCAAACTGAACAGGAATAGAAATGTAATCAATATAGTTAGGGATGCTGATGGACGATAAGGATACACTCATACACTTTCCGTTCTGGTGATCACGATATACTGGAGTCTGCAAAAATGATTTCCTTAAAGTACAAAGAATGATAAAAAATATAAAGAAACTTTGCATCAGAACACAATGATGAAAACTCTGCCAAAGCCTGAGGAAAAGCAGAGATATCGCTGAGATGGCATCACACTATGGATCAACCTGCCACTGGATTGGGCGCAGACACTCGTGACAAATAGGCACAAGGGATGCAGCGCAAATACAGTGTGACACTATATCCTGGGCATACGCTTGATGTATGGAGGATTAAATGCCACACACACACTGTCCTGGGTAGATTGTATCTAGGGCTGACAGATACCTGAGGGATCTGTCTCTTTCTTTATACACTTTGGCAATTGCCATGCCAACTAATGATTGGCGGGGGGGGGGGAGTGGGGGAGGGGTTGAGAAGGAGAGACCCTTTGCTACTCTGTTTAATAGAGACTTTATCCTCTGGGGGGATTTTGTCAAGATGTTGGATTTCTTCTTAAATTATATTTCTACCTGCCTATACACATTTGGGGTTGGTAGGCTCTACTCCTTTTCTCTCTCTCTCTGACATAACACCTCGCTCTTCTGGAGTCCCAAACCAAACTTAAAGCCAAGGTGGCTTCTCTAAGCTGGTTTGAAAACTTCTGCCTTCAACCCTTGCCTCCAAAGAAAACAGCCAACATGCTGCAAAGACCAATTCCTTTCCCTCTCTGTTGAGCCCTCTGATTGATGGCTCCGTTCGTCAACAGAGACAGACTGTTTGTAGTGTGAGATAGCTAACTATCACCTGGGGAGGCTATTAGAGGGAGAAGGAGGGAGAGACATACAGACAGACAGAAAGACAGACAGATAGACAGAAAGGAAATCTGAGGAGGGGGAAAGAGAAAAGGAGTGACAGCAGAGTGCAGATGAAGAAAAGACAGTAGCACTTGATGAATTAAGTTGTCAACTTTGGCATCACCTGTGTACCTTGTCATGCCAATAAATTCATTGAAGCTGAAGCTGCACTGCAAGTCAAGAATGAGAGAGTGCTGATGGAAGGAAGAAATAACAGCCCATTTAAAGACTCAGAGCAATTTATTAGTTACCTCAGGAGGGAAGTAGTGGCAATGGGGAAGGAGAGGTGCTTACCCATCACACTGCGCAGGGAAGCTCATTTTGGATTCAAGCTGTCCACCCAGTCACGCTGCAGAAAGTAAAGGAACAGACAGAGACAGAGATCTGTCTCAAGAAAGGGAAGGGCAGAGGAGAGGCTTACTGGGGTTCAAGGACAACAGGGCAGGCACATGCCTTTGCACAGTACTACATGCCTCAGGACATCCCTTGAGGCACCGAGGGAAGATGTTGAGAACAAACAGCCAGATACCCCTGTTGTGAGAGGACACAAAGGCTGTAGAGCACAGTCAGCATCACAGCACTGAGGGAACATGAAGGAAAGTAGAAGTTGAAAGCATAGCCCTGGCATAGAGGAGTGCTGCACTGGAAAGGCAGGAGAGAGGCCAAATCCTCTGCTGACCATGAAGTTGGAAGCATGGCACTGAAATGGAAACAGCTTTGACTGGCTGTACCAGGGAGGCAATGCACCAAGCTGCTTTCCTGCAGAGCTAAGGAGATTGTCACTAACTTCCTGAAGGATCCTGCACATGTCTTAATATAGGAGTTCACAGGCTCCTGCCAAGCCCCAGAACTCCACTGAAGTCTGTTGGAATGGGAAAAGCGGTGGTATGATGCCCTCACCTGATACGTCATTTCTCCTCCTGCTATTCTGTCTTCCCAAACTGAACAGTATCTGCCCCAACTATTTGAGAAATTCATCTGTCTCTTTACTCTCTTCCCTTCTTTCCCCCAGCTCACCTTTTCCCACGCAGGAGTTTCTGCAACCCCAGTGCTCACAGAATATGGTCAGCTCCTGGCAAAATCTCTCTTATCAGTCACCAGGACTAAGAGTTGCACAACCTAATTTCCAAAGCAACCTGAGCTCCCCTGTGACCTCATTTGTAGCCATCCAAAGATGTTTACATTTATGTGACAAGACGTGTTCACTGACCCTTGGTTGCAACAGGCTGATCTCAACCAACCACCAGGCATTGCACCAAGAAAGGGAAGGACACCACCTGCTCTGAGATTCATTCCTCCCATGGCCTCTGTTGCTGCGTGCTCCACTGATGCCCCAAGCTTAGACAGAGGGGAGGGAGGGAAGGAAAGAGAAAGGAAAAAAACCTACATTCCTCCCTCAGGCAGAAGTATCAGTGGTATTTCCTTTGACTGGGGAGACATTCTGACTCAGCTGCGCAAGTGGAGAAGCTGGTCTTTTCAGCTTGAGTGAAACACTGAAGATTTAGAACTGTTCAGGGTATTTGAGCAGAAGTGTGTATATACGTGCATAACATTCGACAACTCCATGCGGGGAAATAACAAAATAACACATATGGCATAAGACTATCTCATGTGGATATCGGTGTACAGGTATACATACAAGAAGTAAACATATTTAGAATGCGTATATATGTACAGATAGATACATCCTGATATATGCACATATACATATACTGCCATTTGCTCCTGGAACTCCCAGCCTCTTGGAGAGCTCTGGTTTGGCTGGTGTTTCGCGAGCTGCCAGGCAGCCGTGACACAGCTGTCCCGACTGGGGTCCCCTGAGCTGCGTGGTGTAGCTCTGCTGGCTGCCTTCAGTTCAATATCAAATGAGAACAGGGATCTCGCTGAGCCAAGCTCTGT
This sequence comes from Grallaria varia, assembly GCA_013396735.1. Taxonomy (NCBI): domain Eukaryota; kingdom Metazoa; phylum Chordata; class Aves; order Passeriformes; family Formicariidae; genus Grallaria; species Grallaria varia. The sequence goes on from VWZG01010248.1 coordinate 270,170, forward strand.
TCTGATCTGACTGGTGCCCAAATCAGATCAGCTGTAGTGCCCTCGGGCTGTGGCACCGTATTAAATTTGAGGGCAGCTTTAATCTGCTCCACTGTTTGCACAGTGGAAGCAGTGCTTGGCCTACTGGGAAATTACAAGTATGTTCCTCATTCAAGTAAAGTGGACATTTCTCTTCCAGGAGTTGTGATCTTTGTGTTCGTGTAACTTAGTTTAAATTATCTAAACTGGCGACTTCCAATCATTCTCATTCTGAGGGCACCTTGCAATTTCCTGGGGAAGGTACATGTACTATATAGTAAATGTAACTTTCTTAACAAGTTTCGTTTTCCTGAAGTCCATAGACTTCCTGAGAGTCACGGACCGTGGCAGTCTAATGGATTTTCACTTACTATGGGGAAGAAAGGAAAAAGTCTTGCCGTTCATAGTCTTGTTGTATCGGGGTATTGAGTAGATTATTGGTCCTTTTGCAACAAGAGTAGAAACACGAAGCCGCAGACATGGTAACTTTTTGCAATGTGTAGAGACCTGTGGTACACTTAATCGTCCCTGCGTCCTTGAAAGGTTATTAGGCACATCCTGCCCCACCGCAAGGAGTCACTTGTAACCTAATGGGCATCGTTGCTCCTGAAGGCACCACACTTACATTCTGCAGGGCTTCACTGTGCCTCCCACAACAGAAGGCCATAGAGATGCACATGTAAATCCTTGAATGCCAGGCTCTCAGAGTATGACAGCACCTACACCATCAAACGTGTCCTGGCACCAGGGCATTGGCCCTGGCAGCAGTGATCACAACCATAGGTGGGCTGTGTCGCTTACTAGCTAAACAGGATTTTGAGTAGTGCCAAGTTGGGAAACAAGCAGGAAAAGGTCCTTCAGACAGCCTCTCTTTCCAGCTGAGGGGATACATGTATATGGACAGTACACCTCAATGACTTCCATTCCAACCCACAAGGCTGAGGAAGCACTGAGATCAGGACCATGCCCAAAGAGTGTCTTAGGGCATGTGAGTTCCTGTGTCACACCCTAAAAGTTCATGACAAGGACTAGTATCATGATCCCAGTGCCACAAGAGAAGAACACGAAGCACATTGAAGGTGACGTGACTTGCCCAAGGGAACAGATGGGACCACAGCTGAGGCAGGTGGCTGTGAGGTTCATCGGTGGGATGGTGGGTGGTGGTAAGGAAGGCTACCTTCTTATTCTGCCATCACATACCTCTGAACCACTTGCTCCGACCCTCTTTACCCTCCTTCTTCCTCCCTCTCCTGCCCCTTCTGTTTTCCAGGTCTTTTGACCAAGAACTGCAGAGCTGTGTGTGTGCCTGGGCCTCACTTGAGCCTTTTGGTTCCTGTAACAATACAGATGCAACAGCCCAAAATTTCAGACTTGCCATCCTGCAGTTGGACCAGGGTTGTGCTTTTGCAAAGACCAGGTCTGTATTCTAGGCCTGTTTTTCGAAAATCTAACTTGTAGACATGAGACCTTGCAGAGGAAACAGCATTAGCCAGAAAAATTCCTTTCCTCAAAAAGCCATTTAAAACCAACCATGCCCAACTTGCTCTCCTGGAACTGCTGAGGAGCCCAGGACACCTCAGAAGTGGCTTGCCTTTGTCTGTGTCTAGCCAAAGAACAGATAAAAGTATTGTAAGGAAGTGATGGGATCATGCCAGAGGCTACAGAAAGGAAGAATGACTGACTTTCATTGGAAAGACTGTTTAATATTAGGGATGGCAATTAATAAATAAATTAAAATAGGTGACATTCATTATGACATTTAAATGACTAGATGCCAAGTGTTTGTTAGAATACCACATGGTCAGGAGGGAGGGAGGCAAAAAAATAAAAAGGGCTTGGAGAAGCAGTGAGTAATGGTGACCCAATCCATTTCACTATCGATAAAACACAGGTGAGGAAATGTGCCGGATAAAAAAAAAAAAATCTCTGCAAATCATCAGCTAATGGATTAAATGCATCTGAGTGTGAGATGGAAATTAACTGATCAATTCACTCAACAGCTGCTAATTATATGTGACAAGGCTCGCAGAACTCCAGAAGTCTATGGAGCTAAGAGGAAAACAGTGCCAGCAGAAACATTTGAAGGCTGCCTCTTGCCACTGTGGGGTACAACATTTGCCCTGGTGAGAGAATGTCACTGTCACTGAATAAAATTTATGTCTGCAAATGTCTGAAGTCTGTATTTCAAAATCATGGAAAGGGGGATTCTCTCCCACTGCTTTATAACTGTTTGCAACATTAGGTATAAATATATGGTATCAAAATTAACATGCCAATCTAAACAAAATTAAATGTAATGCTACAGTCAAAATGAAACCTTTTTGCCTCATTGCAGTTAAACATTTTGACATTAGTGAAATGAAACTAGAAAGTTAAATTGATTTGTTATGACACTCATCTGTCCAAAAAATTTGTTACATCACCATGCTCCTGCAAAATGCTTAGATGCCAATAGAACTGCTCTTCCAACAGGAAGATATCTCATGTTTTATGACCATTACTTTCACAACTTCATTTTGAATTTTCCTGACCACTTCCATTTTGACTTGCATCATGTGGGAAATGATCACAGGCATATTGACTACCTTTTCTCTCCCCTTAGGCTTCCTCTTTGGAAGGGGTCTACTGACCCCTTGGAACTCCTTTCAAGTCATGCCCTTGGAGTGTCAGCAGATTGTAGGATATATAGAAAATAAATAAATAGTCATCATCATCAGGGCTAGGCTT
>VWZG01010249.1:7537-21886 GCA_013396735.1 Grallaria varia
TTCCTGAGTACATAAGCCCTCAAATCAAACTGATACTAAATTTAGGGGGCCCCTCTGAACGGCATAATTTACTTCATGTGGCAGAACACAGTTTTATTCAGAGGGACGGAGCGAGGAGCCGTCCTGCTGGAGCTGCTGCCAGCGCGGAGCTGAGGGTCGTTAGAGGAGACAGTTTCAGTCCTCGGGTCTCTTTTCTCCCTCTCCCTCTCCCCGCTTGCTTCCTCTCTCGCTCCCCCTCTCTCTGCGGAGCGGAGCCTTGGCGTCCTCCCCAGAGCTGCTCCTTCACCGGGGGCCGCGTTTAAGGCAGCTTGGTATGCCGCTTCTGACGGGAAAGCGAAAATGTTACTGCAAGGCCAGTTATAACTGATAATTAATCACAAGAGCCAGTGTCTCTGTACCATGCACTTGGTGATACGCGCCTTGTGTGTTATAGCTAATTTTGCACAATTGCTTGGCTCTTCTGGGTAAAGTGAAAGGGAAAAGGGAAAAAAACATAAGGGCAAAAAAAGGGAGGGGAGAAAAGAAAAGAAAAAGGCGAGGGAGAAACTTTCAGCTTGGATGGGGCTCAAACAGGGGAGGGATGTTCAACCTGGAGGTTTTTAACAGGCGACTCCCTACCAGGGGATGTTTTGCCCTTCTAAAAACTTGTTTCCAGTTACGGTCTCACACTGACGGATAATAATTGAAATACTGTGTTAGCCAAAAGAGGAGTTAGTTCATTTGTATATTAATATTAGACTTTTAGTTAATGTTGGACATAAGATGAATGAAGTCATTTACCTGAGAGGTGTTGTACTATAAAAGAGAGGGAAAGTAATTAGATTTTTATAGTTTACAGTAACGGAGCAGGCTTGAATACTGGCCATAAAACAATAATTTAATTTTAAAAATCCGAACTTAAAGGTCAAGAAAAACTCCAAAGCAGATAGTTAATAACCAATAATGGTTGTCTATGGATGACCATTTAAGCAGTATAGCTCAGGACAGGATGAAGGCATTTGAATAAGGAATATTTTGATATATCCTGTAGAGGGACCCTGATTACTGCTGATACAGTATGCTGGTATAGAATGTAATCAACATAAGGCAAGTAAGCAACTCTGTTCAATTTCCCATTCTTGAAAGTAAAGAAGTTCATTTCCTGGTAGAGGTGCACATTTCAAAAACAATGCTTGGTACTAGGAAGTGTGAGTTGCTACCACACCGCTCACAAACATTATCAGCTATATGTGTGACTGTGATACATCACATATTTTGTTATATTGATACTGGGCAATGGCAAAGAAAACAGTTATTCAAATTAACTGCTGTATTCTTTTAGCAAAAGGTGGGATTAAATGTTAAGGGTTGGCAAAAGATTCTTTCCATTTCAGTCACAAAAGAGTTAACATAACTAGATTCAGATAACAATCAATTGATAAATAATAATTGAACCACATAGATAGCATTAGATTGGTTGTTTAGTATAAGATCACCTGTTTAGTATTAGTTCTTTTTTAAGAGATTTAGACTATATGGTCTCTGAAATACTCAAAAATGTTCAACACTGACAAAGAAAGGAAACAAAACTAAATAGAAAATCATCTAAGGGTGTGTAAGGGGGTCAAATAATTTGAGGCAGCTAGCTTATTAATCCAAGCCAAATATTTATACACATAAGCTAAGATTTTTGGTTGCTCTTTTCCTTTTAAATAATACTTTTAATGTACTTGTTCTTGAGTATTAACTGGATTTTGTACATTTTGAACGTGAGTGCTCATGTTTTACTGTGTATAGAATGCGATGACTAAATGTGTGGTGGATACTACATTAATGTGAATTGGTATACACACACAGTAGCACTGCAAAGGTGATAACATGGAACAGATTTATTTCTTAAAAGTCTGTTCGTGAGGCACTTGTGTACTTGTTAATATCCTTGTCATATTTTGTTTGTTTGTTTATCATGTGCTAAACATATTCAGTCCAAATATGCTTTCATCGTGCTTTTAAGAGGAGGGTAAGTTATTTTACTAAATGCATTTCTCTCCTCTTTAAGTATAACATTTTTTTTCCTTATATTTCTGATTTGTTAAGGCTGTTATAACTTGCTAGCTCACACATACTGTGTGCAAGTGCAGCTGCAAATTTGTGTCTAAGTGCCAGTGTTTTTTTATAAATCACTAAAATCTTGAATATTGTTTTCTGTTATCTATTTTCATTCATTCGCTAGTCAATTATTTTCAATCCACCTTCTGGAAATGTAAGTATTTTTATAATTTCTCCTATGTTTTAAGAAAAATTGTTTTCATGAGTACAAATAACATGAAGTTATGAAATGTACATAACTTGCAACAAAGTTTGGCATGTTTTGAAAGAAGTATTTAATGAAACTTTTCCAGCTATACATAGTAATGCTAGAGATATTCCTTTTTTTTTTTTTTTAATTTCTAAGTGCAATGTTGGTTTTCCACGTGTTTTTTAGAAGCAAACAAACTCTGAGCCATGTCACTTTTCCTTGGAGTTTGAACTTAATCTCAAGCAGGTTTTTAGTGGAAAGATTGAAGCATGGCAAGAAGAATCATTTAGAACAAAACAAAACCTTGCAATCCCTCCCTCCTCTTACCTCTCAACTCACTGCACTGCCCTTTGCATAATGTAGAAGTGAATAACTTTCCTCAGAATAAAAGGAAAATCAACTTCTTTGTGACATATGTCTTAGAAAAATTAGGATTGATTGTGCAAGTTTAGGCTATTAATGGCAAGTATGATGGTAGTTATTTTTGGACTATTTTCTTTTGAGAATGGGAGAACAAGAAAATCATATCTCCACATTCCAGAGAAAATTTAGATTTTGGTGGGGTGAAAGGAGGAGAGGAATACTCTCCTAAATTACCTGTGAGAATTTTATGACATGGCCACTTGCTGCATTGTTTTGCCTATGCACCTTTTGTCCATGTAAAAGTGTGTGATTTGCTTGAAAGGAGTCATCCCATTCTGTATACAGAAGAATGTCTGATAACCTCAAAGGGCATAAATCTTAACTTTTAAAAAGGAGTGCTTCTTCGGGTTACTTTGATCAGTGACAGGTCGAGAATGAGCAGAAACCCTTGGCTTCTCTTCCATGCTCATCTGGTTAAGTCCAGGGCACGCACTGCCCATTCTAGTTCTGGCAAGGAGTTGTTAACAACAGAAAAGAAGGTCTGGATTTGATTGATTAAAAAAAAGCAGGCTTTTGTGATTGTCTGCTTTCATAAATGTTTTGTGCATTTGTTAGAATAAGAAATGTCATTTTTCTTCATCCAGTTACCTTAAGGGCTGTAATGTTCTAAAACACTTTAAAGTCATTTCAGAAATGAGACCGTAACAGAAATGGCTGTAACCCAGAGTGACACAAAATGCCAGAGACATCTACCTTTTTGCTGAGAAAGAAGTATGTTTAATCCATTTCAGATAAAAAGGTAATAGCCTTTCCAGAAGCTATTTTCAACATGAGAGTGAAAAAGCAGTATACAGAATTATAAATGGATCTGTGCATCATTATATAGTAATTTAGGATTCACTCAATGATGTAACAAAATTAACAACATAATTTCATTGTGTAACTGTATCTTATTAAAGAACAACTGTCTGACATTCTCTTACAGTTGCTTTATTTAACTTCATGCAAATATTATTAGTAGTGACATTTCTCTATTGTACATTAGATTCTCTCATTAGCATGATGTGTTAGTTATCACCAGAGAAATCACTTCTAGATAGGTGAGCGAGAAGCCAAGAAAACTAAAAATTAAATCAATGATGTATATTAATATAGACGCATCTGTTCATGAGAGATATGGTACAGTAAATTCAACTTTTTTCCTTGCATAAATGCATGATTATTCCAAGGAAATCTAAATAATACTTACAATATGTGGAGTATGCATTAATATTGCTAGAAATACTAAATTGCATACAACATGCACTGCCTGTTTTGAGCTGCACTTGTATTCTTCCATCTGATAGTTCCTAACATTGATGTAGACATAGGCACATAAACTGTTTATTGAACTAGTATTTAAAAATAGGAGCATAGTGTAATGTCTAATGGATTGAAGGTGAAAGCTTTTTAAATGTTTCTGCATTGTTGGTCATAGAGGTTGTACGCAATTTTAACATTTATTAAGTAATTAGCTGTTTTACTGTAGCATGTAACTATTCTTTTACTATAGGTGCAGATGTAAAAAGTTCAAACTTAATTTGACAACAGGCTGTAATACCATACATTGATTTACTATGAATGTTTTGGGAGGAAGATTTAACACTGGTAAAATGCATTTTGTAGTTTGTGGTGGTTAACAATCACTTTTGTGCGTAAGTATCAGCAAACATAATACCTTATAGCTCTATGTGTATTTATTACACCATTTTGTAATGTAGATGACACATATGGGCTTTTTTTTGTTGGCTTTTTGGGGTTTTTTTGTGTTGTTCATGAACAAGTTTGTGTGCTGGTATGAATATAGAATCTTTACTGGGTTACGTTCTATTTCAGACACTTGCTTTAATTTTGTTGGGATTTTGGTAAAACATTGTTTAAATGTGTACTGGTCTTTTCAGCAAATTAAAAATATTTGCATTGAGAATGTTTTGCTTTTTCTGATGTGCCTCAGAATAGCTCTGGGAAATATTGTACATGACAAAAATGCAGTGTGTTTTGTATGGCATATTCAACTAAACATAAAAGTACATGCAATAATAGATACATGGCTATGTGCATGATACATAATTAAAAGTACAAAATCCGTCTTAATATCTTCTCTTACTGTGTTCAGGATTTATAGGAGAACTAAAACAGCAAATTGTTTTCCACTCCTCTCTATACATAGTAGTCTTGCACATATACACATACAGTGTTTGAACGTATTTGTACCATTCCATATTTTTGTTGATGATGTGCTAACACAGTCAGAGTTTTGGTTAACTTTGAGATATGTGTGCAAAAAAATGTAAAACCTGCATGAACATTGAAACATATATTAAAGCACATGCTCAAATATATTGTGCAATAAGGACTAGTTTTTAATATTTTAAAATGTTTATTTTTTGTATTTTAGTAATTGCTTATTCATGTATAGTTTTATAGGAATTTGATTAATGTAATGACAGAACAGATTTGGTATAAAACAGCAGCAGAGTCTCCTGCTCTTATGTCAGGGTTAAGAGCCAAGGCAAATCTTCCCTAACTAATTAGATGCTGAGTAAGGCATCTTAGTGAAGTTGGGGCAAAAGTGAATGGGTCACAGCTGAGGCAAGATTGCAAGGACTGTAGCGATAGTGAAAGCATTCGCATTTGCCAGGTCATTGTGACACTGTGCTGATTGCAAAGGAACACTCTGTACCCTGATACAGAACTGCCGTCAAAGTAGAATCTGAAACAAAAGCTTTAAAGAGCTTTTACTTCTTCCTAGAAATGCTCAAAGCATATGCTGTGTATAGCTTTCTTCACTCAGTTATTTTTCTCAAACAATAGTGCTTGTGCTTTTATAGAAGGGTTTACCTTGTAGACTAAGGGTTCTTCACAGTTTAGAAGAATTTTCAAACTTGGGGCTCCTGGTATACCCAGGAGGTGATGAATCATACCGACTCGAGAAAGAGAAGGCTGAAATAGAGAAAAGAAGAAAGAGAGAATTCTGTTGTTACTAGATCAGAAAGAGAATCAGTAATGCAGCTTTTTGCTGTAATTCTGAGAGTGTAATGACGAAATACCAGATTCTAGATAAACTGCATTTAAGGGGTTTATTTTTTGCCCAGCTTGCCTGTAGAAAAGAGTAAACTTAAAATGCATTTTTATTAAATGAATGTCTGTGTGATTATGTACAGTTTTTCAGTGAGGCAAACTGCATTCTTTAGCTTCACATCAGTCTGTCTAAATGTCTAGAATGAGAGACTACATCAGCCAGTGGACAGGCATGCACTGCTTTACTGGTCACCCCACTCATTATTGTAATGCCCTAATGCCTCCATCCCTTACTGAAATACTTGACAAGTGTTTTCTAAATTATTTTCCTTTGCTGACAGTGAAAACAGTGCCACTTGTATGGCTGTGTCACACAATATTTTGTCATAGAGAGGCCATGTCTTTTGGAGAGTGGGGGGTGAGCATCTCAGAATTGCTTTGATCAGTGTGAACTTGCCAACAGTGTACCATTGATGCTATTCTGACTCTCTCGGGAAGCCATTGCATCCCCATCCTCTACTGATGATGCGTATCTGTGCACTTGTGCAAAGGGAAGGAGAGTGTCATCCGCCACTTAGAGAACATGGGAGTTCAGAAGAGAAAATGTCATGATTATGATCCTGCCGTTCCTCCCTGTTCACCACGCAGAAGTCAGCAATATTTTCTTGCAAAGTGAATAATCAGTGATACTTTAAGAAGCTTTATGGAAAAGGAGAAAATTTATACTGGTCTTGTCATTCAAGCTTAAATGTACTGTCAGTGACAGATAAACCTACTGTGATATTCGAGATGATGTTTATTTGGAAATGGAACACAACAAAAATATGTCAGTGGAGATGGGTTCTGCAGTCTGCTTGCCTCTCCATCGTGGAATATTGAGTGACATGGTAAATGTCTCTCTCCATTTTTTATTTTTTTTTTTTGTGTGTGTGTGTATGATACCTACTGTGACAAATGTTGGAAAGAGAGCTTTATTTGTTCTTCTTTTTCTCAGTAATTTTCAGGAACTTAGGGAACAGCAAGACACACCTGATGAATACAATGTGTTTATTTGTAGTGGTTGTTTTTAAACTTTAATTCACCAGAATTCCAGGGAAGAAGACAGATTACCTGAATCTCTGCATATGCATTTTCTCAACGCATTCCATAGTGTATTTCTTAAAGATCAGTAACTTTAAAATGCAATACTTGTGTCTTTGAACAGTTTGAATGAAAATGTCATATGATGTAGTTCTTTTCATTAGAACAATTCAATATCTGGTGTACCAGTGAGAGGAAAATAGAATAAAAACGATCACATCCTCACTGTGATCTGAGCATGTGTTTTCCATTCATGTCATTGGAAGCCCTGTCATGCATCAAGGACAGCATATAGTTTAGGTACAGAATCACAGATAGCAGTGTACTAGCCTTCAGAGTAAGCTGTAACCAGGAGCTCAATTCTGTAAGCCTTCTGTGCATGCTTAACTTTTATGAAGTTAAATGTGCAGGTATTTTGCAAGATAAGATTCTACAGTGGTAAAGAAAGTTGGTCTTGTGTACTTCAGTCTTGTCTATTTTTTTTTTACACCAAGGAGATGAACATAATTTAAAAATAAAATTAGCTTTTGCACTTTCATAAAGAAATCTAAACCTGGCTTCCTGGGTTATCACAATCCAGAAATTAAACAAGATTTTCTGTTGAAGTCTCTGGCTCAGTGTGAACTTTTAGACATTATGGACCTCTGTATGATTTTATGCATCAGTTACTGAAAGCTCAGTTTTTTCTTATCTTGGAAGCCAGCGCAAAATTATGGTTGCTTTCAGTTTGTCTCTGAAGTTTTGAATATTTTAAACAAAAAAATCTCAAAATGAAATTTGGGTAGGGTAATTCAACATGAAATAAATCGGAGAAGAAGTATTTACAAGACTCCTTGCTAACTGGAATTACCAACTTTTCCAAAGAAGTAGCAACACAATCGGAGAAAAGGCTATTTTATCAGTAAAATAGTGTTTTCAAAGGAATTATTCTTGTTTACACAAAATTTGGCTTTCCGAAGTGTTCTATCTTCTCTGTTTTCTCATTAGAAATACATAAAAAACCCAAACAAACCTGAAGATGTTACTGCCAGATCCTTTTATGCAGATTGATTTCTTTTTAGCATATTCGTTGCCCTTTGCCTGCACAGAATACAAAACCTTGTGTACTGTACTGCAGTTTTATTGCTGCTTTCAGAGGGATGTCTTGTGAGATGTTACGGCTCCTGCGGAAGTACAATGGCAAAATGTCATTTTGTGATAGATCATTATTGATATCCTTTATTTATTAATGTCTTTCCTCATTTTTCTTTCCCTGCAGTTTTTCTTTCTCTGTGTATATATCTGAACGTATATTAAAAAACCCCCTTTTCTTCATAGTAATTGAATAATTAAAGTAATCTTGATTATAAGGGACGGTAGGAAGCGGGGAGCAGAGAGGAAAAACATCCCTTACAAGGATGGCCGAATATAAGTGCTGACATGAAGAGTTCAGTGTTTTGTATTTAGTGTGTCTGTACGGAAAAAGTATGATAAAAATGTGTGATGTCCTGGATTATCACATTGAAGGTGCTGAAAACCATCTCAGTTTGATCTCTACTTTATACAATTTCTTAACCAAGACATTGCTAATATTTAAAAAGAAGTTCTTATTATATTTGTATTCTGATATGTCAAATATGTGTTTACTTGGCAAAATAAATATCAAGAAAAATGGGTGAATTAAACTCGTAGAATACTTGAATGCTATTTTTTTCCACTCAGACTTAGTAGACGAAAATCAAGTCAGCTTGGACATCAGTAAGTTACTTAAAAGCAATTAAAAGCACAAACACATCACTATGGTCAGACTTAGTTCTTAATTAAAAATGTGCCTTTCTTGCAGGAATTCTCTAAAAAAATTTATGGCAATCTGTAAAATGGAATTCATAGGAAACCAGTCTCCTCAGAAGTGGTAACAACAGTTTTTCTGAGTAGTGTTTTCACACTTCCCATTGTAACTTTTAGTACCTGTTTGTTCCCTGAACAGTTTACTTTTCAAAATACATAAATTTGATAAGAACATCTGAAATAGATGTTTTGGGGAGGAGGGAGGTAAAAACTAATGAAGAGTATGCAAGGAAAAAAATAATTACTTCCAGCTGGCTTTATATAATAAAACCACTATTAAAATGAGGAACTCCATTAGCAAGGCTTTAATTATATATTTTTCAATATTTCTAAATAAACAGTATAATCTTTAGAAAAAATAACAGTTAAATGAGTAAAGTGTGACAGCTCTCACACTAGCCAAGGAAAAATATAAAGAAGTACCAACTCATCTACCCTGCCTTAATGCCCCACAGCAGTTGACATTGCTGGAATGCCTCCTGCAGCTGGTGGCATATGACTGTCATTTGCAGGCAGGATATACGGAGAGTTTACACAATGAAGGCATTCATGAAAGTGTTCGTCATCTGGGACTCCTGCAAGCTCTCATTTTATTGACCCTGTCAGATTTTAACTGGTAGGCTGTCAAATTATGTGTTGCTTTATCTAATATTAGTTTTTCTTTTAAATTAGAATGCACCGAAGAAGGGGTTGTGGAAAGCAGGTATGAAAAGCAAAAACAAGTTCTGGCTTACTGTTTCTAAACCAGGAAAAACATAACAGCTGTGTAAGAACTTTATCTTTCGTGCTGCAAATTGTAGGGGTTCTATGTTGTGTTTAATATTAAATAATGGGGCTTATAGAGTTTTTTAATAATTAGGGATAGGGTGAGGGCTTTTAAGCATTCAAAACCTTAAACAGAAATCTGTTTTCTGAATTACCATGTTCATCAAGTGTAACTCAAACATTGGTGTACAAACAGTTTGATGAAACAGCTCACTCTTTAATTGCTGGTGTCCTTAAAGATAGCAGGAAAAGTGCTCTTTATACAAACTTTCCCTGAAAGAGATTTATTCCTATGCTTTGCTGCATCTTTATGGAGAATACCAAAAAGAATACTTAACAGTGTTGATTATGTTCTGCAAAGAGTGTAATAATCTGAGAGGTGATTAATTATTTTAAATATGTTATTTATATCACAGATTGCCTGCTTATTAATTCAATGGCGTTGAGGCATGACCTCTCCAAAGCCATAATTTGCATTAAAAAAACAGAATGTGTGCACAGCTTCACTGATATCTGGGAGAGAACTGGTTACAGCAGCAGCCAGCACACCAAAACATTGGCTTCATGCAGATGGAGCATACTGCAAAGGAAGTATCTTGCACAGTGAGTTACTCATTTTAATAGATCCTCCTATCCGCTAGTCCATTGTTAATGCAATGCTGAAGTTCAGTTCATGGTGGAGGGAAAAAGAGAGAGAAAGGGAAGGAGAATGAATGATCAGATTGTTAAAGGAAAAGAAATTGTAACACAGAGTCTGTCAATCACTCCTTTCTGCTAGGAAAAAACCCCTCAACTCACCATGTATGTTTTTGTTCATGTATAGAAATAAGGTATGACGTCTGCCTGTCTGACATGGGATCTCATTGTATTTTACTTATTACATTTTCTTATAATAATTTTACTCATTAAAAAATTGTTTATTTCTACTGGAATAGTGATAGCTGAACAGTAAACATTGTTTTAAATTATAAAATACATGTGACTGGCCGTGTTTGTTTCCAGTGTATAATTTCCAGTTTCTTCCTACTTTGCTTTTCTTCTCCTATGATACAAAATAATTTTAATCCCAAAAGACAAAGTANTGCTCCAAAATCTACTGAGATGTTAATTGTTTTCTGCAGGGTTAAATAAGAAAGACTAGTGAAACATTCAAATTTAGTTGGAAATTTGTATTTTTTTTAACCTTTTTATACAGCATTCTGAAGACACTGTCCTCCTTTAAATATTTAAAAAGAAAAATTGGTTGCATAAGCTGCAATATTAAACTCGTATTCAGAAATCTAGAGATGTTATTTACAAGAACTTGACAAATGTAGAATCTCTCTGATGATACATGAATTTTCATTTGAATGAAAATGCTTCTCCTGTTTTTGCATAGCAATGATTGTAAAGTGGCATTTTTTTGTTTTCTTTTCCTTAAAATTTGAGAAAAAAGCTGAAGTAGGCACATACTGGTATATTTTCTTTTAACGACTGTAGTTTCACCAGTGTCTTCTCAGTCTGATTGTCCAAAAAAGAGATGTAAAAGCTGGGTTTTAGAACATGAGCAATAACATGAAAAATGCTCAAACAATAATAAAATGGTTAGTAATTTTCCTACATCATTAGGCTTACTTGACTATTTATTTAAAATAATTTCTATTTTTCTGTGGCAAAAGCTTATTTGAGTTAGTCAGCCTGATGGTACATTATCACGGGTGAAACCCAAAGTACCTCAAAGTCTTCTGCCTATACAAAAGGTTTCTGTGGAGAAACAACACTTTACAAGACCGAAAAGTTTTAAGTGCATGGTCCTTTTCTCACTGAATTCAATACACGTGTAGTCTAGAGTCACAAGAGTGGCATGATGGCTTTTGATACAGTCTTTCCTTAGGAAGAGGTAATTCATGTTTTTCTTGTTCTGTGATGGAGCACAATAAATATTAAATGAAGAAATAATTGTAGAAGTAAAATTTGGGGAAATGATTAGAGCATTGTACTCTAGTTTCAAATAATGCAATATTTGTAAAGCATGACCTTTAAAATCTAGGTTCTTCAAAATTTTATTTATACACTTAAGAGAAACTAAGGTGTATGCTGGCTGTTTAAAGCAATAATCCTCTGATAATTCAGTGCTGGACATTTTTTAACTTCAAAATGCAATTTTAATTCTGCATAAAAATGTATGTTTTCTTAATCTATTTCTTAATTTATGAAATCTTGCTGGAGACAGTGGGAGGAAATTATTTAACACAGCATAGACTGCAATGATGTCAAAAAGTAAAGCATCATAAATCCCCAAAACAAAACTAGCCCCACTTTAATCATTTATGATTTTTATGTATCTTTTGCATGAAATTGTCTTTTCTACATGATTATTTCTCTTTTTGCTAATGTTGAGGAGCTAAAAGTCAGATATGAAAATGTTAAAGCAATTCAATCCGTATGCAATTTAATACATAGGAAGTTGAAATTTGGTTTTCTGCAATCAGACCTATATAAATTATGTTCCCTATGATTTTTCAATTTACCATTTTTAAAGGCCTTTTTTAATGATACCATTGTGAAATAAAACTTTTCTAACATAGAAAGTTTGTCAAGTACCTAAATATGTAAATGCATAGACCAGTGCTATAGAGATGAGACTGATTTTAAATGACTGGGGATTTTTTCTGAACCAATCCCTTCCAAAATTCAGCAATGGTCAGGTATGGCATTTTGTCTCTATCCACTGACTTGCATATGCATGTTTATACACCTACAAACTGTAAAAAGAAAACTGACTAAATGTGGCTTCAGGGAAAAGAAAGGAGTGGTGGGCGCAGATACCAGCTGGAGCTTGATGCATGTGTTCTCTTCTGTGGCACCGTTTTGTTGTTGATGTGGGAATGTAGCTAAACAGTGGCTACAGATGCTTCACTAAATAAGGATCCACATAAATTCCAGCTGTGAACTTGTGATTCATCCTTCCCTGCACAAAAGATATGTTTCCATATGTCCCATTATGTTCCATATTAGATTTTTATCACACACTGTGTGCCAGTCTGAATCTAGTCTACATGCTTTTTGTGAATTCTGTAACCCTTTCTCTCTTTCTCCTTTGAATTAGTGTTGTAACATATTCCCTGTAAAAAAATCAACATTACAATCATACAGCATCCTTGTAAATAATTTTTTAATGAATCAAGTACATAAATAATGTATCTGTGTAACCAGCGTAACACAGAGACTGGACATACCTATGGAAAATATTTCTCTTGAAGTCCTTATAATGATTCAGGTCCAAAACAATGTCATGAAAGTATCTTACTTTATCTACTTTAACTGCGTTTTCCTGGTATTACCTGTAATCATTTCAGGTAACTAATGTACATAGCCTCTCTGTATTTTTAAGTATGTAATTGATTCATAAGGAATCTCATTTTGAATTATGAATACTATCCACTCTCAGCCATTTATGCTCTCTGAGTCTCACCGAGAAGAACTGCATGGGTTCATAGTATCAAATAAAATATTTTAATTCTTTCCTTTTTTTTTTTTTTTTTTGAAATTAATCTTATTCATTATATTCTTTAGATTGAAATTCAGGATATTTCTTCTTCTGTTACCATAATATAGATATGGAAATTGACATCTGGAAATTTAGACATCTGTGGCCCCAAGAGCATACAAACTCCTATAATTTAAAATATTAAAAAACAAAGTAAAGATTTAAAAAATGCTAGCAGAATTGCAGTGTAAGTTTTTGAGTCAGCTTATTGTAATATAATTAGGAGAAATGTGATCCCTGACTCCTAACTGGAGTGAAATATGGTTGCTGATCAGCTCTTAGAAACATAGTGCTGCAAGAGCTTTGCCCTAAGTTTTACTTATGATAGTCACTGACTATCGTAAAGCCACTCAAAACATGAGGCAGAAGTCAGCATTAGTGTGTTAGACAATTGTAGTGTAGAAAGTAATTCTCTTTGTCAAGGTAAAACCTCAGTGGTTGCTGCAATTATGAAAGTCATGATAAAAGTACTAGATTTGGTTATTGTTTTTTTCCATGTTGTTGAAGCCAATGCTTCTAGCTCCCGCAAAAATTTGAAGCGGCATATTAGGAACTGGATTAAATGTTTGCAGTCTTCAGAAGTGAAGTTACTGTGCAGATGCTGCAGTGGTCCTGTGATTTCCATACAGTCAATGACAGTATACTACCAATTACACATACCGTCAACTACTAATTGCATATACAGTCAACTGCCTCCATAGGAAGTTGTAATTTTGTTGACTGTTGATAAGTGCAGAATACAGGGAGAATACAGTTTTCTGAAGCAAAGTGTACCAAAGCAAATACTGGTGTCTACTACAAAGAAGCATCATTAGCCATGTGCTAATTTGACGTCCAGTGTTTTTTTGTCTGTTCTTCTTTCAAGGAAAGATAGTTCTATTTACAACTGAAATTCTCCAGGCAAGTCAGGTATCAACATTACACCAACATTTTAAATTGACAGTGTCTGTGTTATAGATTTCTATGGAGATGAAAAAAAAGAGAAAGACAATCTACTAATAATGATGAGTAAGTGGGGTCTGTTCTCAGCAGTGTCTGAGGTAGCACTGAGTTAAACTGAGTTCACTGTCAAATTCCAATCAAAATGCAGGTAAGTTTGGCATAAACATAATAAAGTGTTGGTGTGTTTCCAGAACTGTAAAGAAGATTTTAACTGGAGAAGAGGCTGGAGGTTACCAGTTTATTTTACAGATATGTTAGATATTTCAAATCAAGTGACTGNGCAAGCTTTTAAGCACCATTCTTGTTAGTTTATTGAAATATTTACAACCATAGCCAGAAAAATCAGCACACCTTTGTTATAAGTACAGAAACATACAGTGAAAAATTTTGGTTTTGTTTTGGGTAATGCATGTTTAGGAATGTAGTTTCCAGCAAAAGTGCTATATACACACTTATTTCCTTGTAACTAAAAGTCTACACTTTTTTGTTATATTACTGAAGTAAT
>VWZG01010249.1:48375-67794 GCA_013396735.1 Grallaria varia
ACTATATAGGAGTGTAGAAAGAAGTTGGCTGAAGAAATTGTCCCTTCAGTTTCACAGTGTAAATTGTCTTTCAGTGTTCTTCTTCCAGAATTTTACATTCTTGGGATGTGAAAGGTGTCTTGAACAGTTGGTATTTGACAAACAATGTCAGATAGAAAAAAGTTTCCTTGCCTTCAATATTTTTTTTCCTTTTTCTTCTTAAGTGTAACATCTCAACCAAAGTCTGTTCAAACTTTGTTTTCCAGGGTTTGGACTCTCCAGTCTATGAGTTTTATTAAACTTTCTCCTTCCAGTAAGATTATGTTCAAACCATTGTTTTGTTTTTTTGTTTTTTTTTCCTCTCATGACATCTGCTCAATAATCCTCTTGGTGAGGTTAGTAGATTGTTCTGTCTTGCTCATAGTTTTGATATAAATCTTCAACATCCCAATTTGCCAGTTCTGGAGAATGCTTCAGCATAAATGTTATCCTGTGAAGGCATCTTTACACTGGAAATTATTTAAACTATTGCCAAAAAAAAAGGCGTATATATACATTAACAGCCAGTGACACAAAGATTTGTCTGTAGGAAAAGATTCTAAACTGTTAATGATGACATTAAAAGCATGTTTTGTTTAAGGGCAGTTAGTATATGCTGCATGAACAATCAATATTAGATGGCCCTCTCCTGTAAACACTCAAAATCTATGCAAAGTGATCCACTTGTGAGACATTCATAGTGGCCCTTGGATGACTGTCTCTCTGAGCTTTGCAGCTGACATTTGATGGTAAGACAGAGATGGCTTTCTATAGGTGACTTAGAGTTTTTGTTCTTCACATAAGAAACTAGTTGTTTTAAAGAATGAATGGATTGCAGTGAGAGGAACTGCACAGGTGTGAAAAAGGACATGGAAGGCAAAAGGTGACTAAATAGACAAGGGAGGAGGAAGGCTGCGGGCTTCAGGGAGCAGAATGAAAGGGGTATGATGGAGCACAGAAACATAGCCAGAAGCAGAGTTGCTCACAGCCTTGAAGTTTAGGATGAAGAGCCTGGACTTGAATCAGTTTCCTTTACCTTCCACATCAAAGATGGGAGTGACATGATCCAGGCAATAGGTGAGAAAGCCCTTATATTACAAGTTTCATGCTACATTAATAGGAAGCATACTTACAAAGCTGAGGCATTTAATAGAGAGAGAAAAAAAAGTATGAAAAAAATGGTCTATAGGTAAGAAATATTAATTTGACAACTAAACTGCAGATTAGTACATCTTTCATTCAGCATTGCTTTTATGGCAAAAGCATACCTGTACAGTAATGTTGATCCAGAGTTTTTGCAGTGAAGAAACAAATCTACATGACATTGCTTTTGAGAAGTCAAGAAGTGTGCAATGCCCTGGCTTTGGGAATATGACATGCTTCCTGTATAGTTTTATGCCCAGAATGAGAATGGGTAAATAATGGAAAAATGGACACAGCCTTCAGTTTTGTTTTAGCAGCTAGGAGGTCTAGGTCATTGGCTTTTTTGTTTGGTTTGGTTTGGTTTATTTGAAAACAGCTCAAGTAATGCAAAGTTTCACTTTGTCTGCGTAGTAGTGTGCCTTTGTCTGTGTAGTAGTGATTCAAAATAGCTTGCATCCCATAAAGCAGCCCAACTGCAGGTTCACAAAGCTTTGTGTGCACTGCTTTTCTCAAGAGCAAAATAAAGAATTCTGCCATTAGAAGGCAGAACTCACTGCACCAGAGTAATTCAAGATGTTTTCTTTGACTAAGTTAATTTCTGTCTTAGCCCTAATATCCCTGCATGGCGACCTGTGGTGTAGAGAACTCCAGCAACAACTTTAAAATATGACTCAAGATGATAAAGAAAGTACCACTTGAGACACACGTAGTTTGAATTTTGGCAGAATCTGTATGTTTCATTATTTAATTCAATAGCGAGGATTTGCAGGGGACATTTGGAAGGTTCTTTCAAACAGAATCAGAGATGGTAGTGCTTAGTAGGTTCAAAGGGAGAAAAGGGGAATAGTCCCTTACTCTCTCAATGTCTGTGTTGGTGTTGCCCAGTTAACACTGTGAGCTGGAGTTGCAATTGCTGGAAGCTGACATTGTTTGCACTAAAAATAACAAGATATTTCCAGGATTGAAAGAGATATGAATGTTTCTTTTGATCCAAAATTGATACACACACACACACTCTCACACACACACACGCGCACACACACACACGCACACACACGCGCACACACACGCGCACACACACACACAGATATACATACTTAGAGAGCGTACTCCAGACCATATCTGCTTTCCTTAGTGGCTAAGGAGAGTTAGGAGAGTTTAGAGATGATACAATGGTAACCAACGGTGCTTCTCCCTGCTTAGAATACTAGGCAGGAGAGCTGATTGCAGAGTGAGACTCCTAGAATCACAGAATGGGTTGGGCTGGAAGAGACATTAAAGATCATCTTGTTGCAACCCTACTGCCATGGGCAGGGACACCTTCCACTGGAACAGGTTTCTCAGGGCCCCATCCAACCTGATCTTGAGTACTTCCCAGGATTAGGCGCCTACCACTTTTTTGGGCAACCTGTTTCAGTTTCTAACCATACAAACAGTAAAGAATTTTGAAAAAGTTTGTGTGTATCTTATTATGTCAGTGTGCACATATATAATGTTTAGTTACTGTATACAAGCAAGCAGTATTCCAAAGTACAAATAGAATGGCAAACTTGCAGCAGTTATTAAAGTTCACTTCCAGTTTAAACAGTAACCCTGCTGTCTTTATGGTAAATATCTAGTAGAACAGTGTTTTGTTAATGTTTGAACAGTGTCTTGAAGATGGAAAACTTTTTTGGAGTGTTGAATATTGTCACTGCTGCTCACCTCTTACAGTTATATGTGAATTTATGTCCTGCTAGTTATGCAGACCTAGCAGCTGAAAGTATTTATTCCATTTGTAAGTTCATACACTCTTGATATAGAACTTTTCTGTGTGCTGTGTTATTCTCTGATACAAAGTACATCCTTTCTCAGTCTTGGCTTCTGTATGGTGTAACACCCTTTGTCAACCATCCCACCTTTCTGTTGCTACTAACACAACTATTAATTGAGCTCTGCTTGATCTGTGAAATGATCTGAGGTGAAATCACCTTCTTTGATGTTTTTGAAAATAATTTTCAGGGCTAACTCATCCCTGGAGATAATTTTTGTCATATTTTGTGATATTGAAGTATTATAAAAAAGTTAAACCTGTTTCTGAAGGTTCTATATTACCAAGAATAATAATTCATATAAATTTACACTCTGAGACCTATATTTACAATTGTAGTGAGAGTGAGATGATAGCTCAAAGCATAAATGGGATGGGTAAAACCACTGTCTGATATATTGCTAATTGGTTGAGGTCTATTGAATGAAAGCTAAATCAGCAGAATTGTTTAGCTACACACATGGAACAAAAACAAACAAACAAACAAAAAAGTACTGCTGTGCCTCAGTGCATAGTAAACAGTTGTTTCCCTACTTACATGTGTGGAAGCACTTTCTACCCTGGTGCCTTGCTGTACATACTTATGTCGATAAGACTTAATGATATGGTCTTACTGATATCCTGCTGCTGATGGACTACCCTAAAGCATCCTTACCTCTCTGCTCCTCCTCTGTCCTTGTCTGGAAGTTTGTAACCCAAAACAGTATTGAACTGTGGAGCATATAAAGGAGAACAGTTGTCAGTTGTAAGTAATGAGTGCAATTTGTGCAGCACTGCTCAAAAAAATATATGTGCTTGTATGTAGACATAGATACCTATTTATGTCTGTCTGTCCATCTTATTGTCTGCCCATGTCTTCTTAGGGAGAGTCTTGGGTTTTTTGGTGTGGTTTTCTTTTTCCCCACAGTTAAAATACACATCATTGCATTTTATTAATTTTTACAACTCTTATTATAGAACTAGAAAGAGTTACTTGAAAACAATTTTGTGGCAGTTGGATTCAGTAAATACCACCATTGCAATGTTTTGATGTAAATATCAAGGGAACATTTTTCTTCCAGTTTATATGAAGTATTTTGTGATGTTTCAAAAGTCTGAGGTCCTTCCGTGTCTGAGTGGGCTTCTTTTCCCAGGCATACTGAAGTATAAGTGCGAATTTCCATAAAATTTAAATAAGGTGCTTCCTGTAATAATGAATAATTGTGGCTGCTCCCTGGTCTGCATTGTAATTAACCATGATCAGACTTGTTTGGAGGAGATACTGCTCCTGTTACAATTTGACAGGCTACTGTGATTTTGCTAGGTTAAATAACCTGCAGCATTTACTTGCAGAGATAGGGACAAGATGTGCTTCTGCTATAGGAGCTTCTTCTTAAAAACAGGAGAATAAATTGATAGCTAGATGTGAAGGACCATCAGTTGTACCCGTACCTATTCAGTTTTTTGTAGTTTGCAACAACTCTTTCCCTAGGAGTATTTACAATATTGTACTATGTGATACTTGTGAATTAGTAAAATCTTGCATTGTGGCTCAGAAAAGGCAAAGTGACCCTTTTATGTTTTATTTAACAGATATTTCTGCAGGGGAAATAGAATCTCTATGAAAAAAAAATAAATGGGGGCGGGGGGAAGGGAGGAAGCACACACAAAACCAAACCCAGACCTACAGGAGAACCGTAAAAATAGCCCTAAACAAAAATACTTTTTTTTTTTTTTTTAGAACAGCAAGTGACCTTGTGCTCAAATACAGATGCTGCATACAGTAGAGTGATCTCTGTGGACTTGGTAGCATTGCATCTGGACACTTGGTCAGCCTCTGTTTCTCTGCCTTTCTCTTTTTGTGCTAAGAACTGCTCAAAACATTACTGTCTAGTTACTGCGGTGTCTTTCATTTTGAGTCTGTTTATTGACTAAACCACAAGGATTCCTGCCCAAAGTACCAGGCAGTCTACGCTTGAATGATTTTGATTTTCTAACATCAGCCATGGGGTTTATTTGAAAAATGTACATACACTGCAGCTTTAACAAGCAAGTGACTGCAAGATTTTGACCATGGATTAAAGTATATCTGAAGATCATTAAATGAAAAAAAAAAAAGGTGGTGGGGTGAAATAAATGTAGTAGTCATTGTACTAGTACTGTGCATGTGTGACACATGTTTTTTGTCTTTTCATCTTCCACAAGAGCCAGAAAGTTTCCTGCCGTTCTCTTTCCAGCTATTGACAAATGATTGCCAGATGTGAGATCTTTGCAGTGCTCTTCCCCTTCAGAAACCTGCAGTGCTGGGATATTCGATTCTCCCTTGCCCATTTCATCTCCTTTCCACATCTGCCAGGGAAACACAGGCTATACATCCCTACATGAGAGTTTAAAGTTTATCCAGTTCCTCCACTCCCCCAAATAAAACATTCAGAGACAACAGAATGAAATCCATGTGACTCTTCATAAATCTCAGTGTATTTCAGAGTAGACTGGAGTCTTTTTGTAGATATACAGGCAAGCTTGGTTTATTTGTTGGCATATATTTTATATGTAAACTTATACACACATGCATATGTATATGGAAAAGGTAACCTCAGTTTGAGACTACTCAGGAGTTTGTGTCATCATCACTCTGCATGAAACTTTCCTCCTCTTGAAGCTGAAGATAAAGCATAATATTTTTTCTGATAAAGTGATTGAAATTAGCAACAAAAAGAACCTCATTGATGACTCTGTGCAGCGTAAGATTTTATAACATTTTTTAAAACATAGATGAAAAAAATCAAGCCTGCTACAGAGTGTGGATGATGTGTTATCTCTCACTTTCCTCCAGTTTTACTACTGCATTTTTAGGAAAATTCTGAAGACACTTTCCTTCAAAGTAACTTCTAGTAATTTCAGGGATGATCTAATTTTTATTTTAACAGAAATAACTCTGGAGTGACCACACAAAAAATTAGTCTCATGTAAAACACTCTTCTGGCACTGTTATCGAGAGTTTGTATTTATGGGGGTTATTCTTCCCTTCCAAATCTGTCTTTAAGTATGGAAAAGAAAAAAGAGAAGGAAAGGAAAGGAAAGGAAAGGAAAGGAAAGGAAAGGAAAGGAAAGGAAAGGAAAGGAAAGGAAAGGAAAGNCAAAATGAGTGTAAAGTAATTGCAGAACTCAGTTATTCCCACTGAGAAAATAATAATTTGAGATTGTATAGGCATTGTGGTTTGGTGTTTTTTTTTTTTTTTAAATTAAAAAAAAAAAAAGTCAATAGAATGTCTGCCATATGTGGTCAAAATAGTGAATGGAATGTCAAGAACAGATATGCCTGTTTTTTAATCTTAAAAATGCAAGACACTTGCTGTTTTGTTATTCCAAGGTTGTAGTTGTACAGTTGTTATCATTCCTGCCCATGCCTGTTAAGAGATGATGCTCTATACTCATTTTCAGCATGTCCAGACTCACAATTCCACATTTTTTTATTTTTTTTTTCCCAATGTAAGATGTCTAGGTACCTCCTGTAGAGAAAAATACCTGAAGCTTGTGAGGGGAAAACTGTAGGGGAAAATCATCTGCTCACAGAGCAAAACAGAACATAAAAGCCAAGCTGAATGTGACTGAAGGTTTTCTAAGATTGAGAGTTTTATGCATTCTGCTTTTGAAGATGATGGGATAGTGAAATAATGCTGTAGGAAAGAGTTCACTGCCCATGTGGTTACCATTTATATTTCTCTTCTTTTTTTCTCTCTCTTTAAAGAAAAGACAAGTTATTTTTGAGAAAACATAGAAAACTTCACACCTTGAAGATCAAGACAAAGAGTTGTCTGTCTTTTCATAAAACAATCAGGCTTGAAACTCCAGTAGGAGGAGATGAGATCCTTCAAGTTCAGAATGCTTCACTTTATTTGTCCTTACTAATGCACTGTCTGGTTTCTTGTGTCTTCCCTCTTTCACCATGGTTACTCAGGGAGGTAGAGAGGTGCTAAGCAATGGAGGTGTCATCCGGCCTGTGCACTGAGGGAACGTCCTTCAGAGGACAACTTGTCACTAGCCGTCAAAGAAGAGAGTGGCTTTGTGGTCTCTGAACATCTGGCAGCGCTGCACAGGAAGCTGAGGGGGTGTCATTAATTGTGATGAAATAATTTAAACCATCAGGAATAAATGAGGCTGTTAAGCTAAGTTCAGATTGCATTTGCTGTGCACATGTGTCTAGCAGCCTGTGTGCAGTTTAAAAAAAAAGAAATGAGTTATATTAGCTTGTGAGGAGAAGTGAAACAGATACTGTAAATGAAGTGAGTTACAGTGTGATGATATCATGTAGAACAATATTCACAGAGTGAGTTTTGTAAAATCAGCATGCAGGAAAGTGGCATGTTACTTTGATAAAGTTTTGCTTAAGATCACACTGGATGATGATGGATAAAGCAAGCGATAGTTCAGTGCAGGATTTGCAAAACTTACCTTGCAGTCTCAAAACAGCAGCCTATCTTTTGAACTGATCCTTTGCATTCAAATGTTAGCACAGCTTATCTGTTATTTTATATCTATGAGTCTTATAAATTTGGAACTGGACTGTAACAGAGATATTTGCCAATAAGAGTTCAGGATCCCTGTGCACAGAGATCCTTTTGAAATCTTGTTAGTTTCATTTTGTTAAAGGTAGAAGGGGCCATTTATTGACTTGAGATTTTCATCACCATGCCTCAGCTGTCTCAAAAAATGAAGAAATTACACCGCACAGGATTTCCAGGAAATAAGGAAATACATAATCTTGAACTGGTTGAAAAGAGAGTTGTGTTGGGTAAAAGGTCTCAGTTTGCTTTTTGCTTAGACATTTCTTAAAGAAAGAATTATCAGGCTTCAGAAACATGCAGAGAAAATGGTGGTACAAAGTTAAATTCTTTTAAACAGTTGTGAAATGCAGATACACTTGTTTCTAAAAACAGGCAGACATAAACTGACTTTTGTCAAGCAGTGTCCTATGGTTAACAGAAATGGTGTAAAGTAGTGGTCCTGGACATCTCCAAAGTTAAGAAGCTTCAAAAATGTACAGGTTTATTCCAGGCACATTTTTGACATCTGTAATAATAGTGCAAGCCTCTAGCTGCAGGTAGGACACAAAGCCAGAGGTCACAGTCCATGCTTTGGCTATCGTCAGCATATGTGCTGGTAGGCTGCTCGCAGTGGTGCAGCTGGAAGGCTGCTTTAAATTCTGACAGTTACCAGAAAATTATTGTTGGGTTTTCTTCTGTGAGAAGAAGAGAGCAAGGGTAAATGGTTGTGAATTTCTTTAGCCTTTATTAGAGTCAGCTTCTAAAATTGTGCTAACTTTTCTTCCATTGTCCAGTTGCCTGTCTGTGGACTTCTAGTTTTCTTTGCTCAGTTCCTGTTTGCAATATAACATCTGAAGACAGAGTACTTGAATTTCCAGTGGTCGCCTTTTGGTTAGGTAGGTCTGGCATCCCTGACTAATTTTTCCGTTTACCTTGAAGGAGTTGTGTCCCAAAATAGTAGTCAGAAAATTGTCCTTTTTTAAAATAATCAGTTCTTCTCTTGGAATTTAAAACTATTTTCATCACTAGAATCAGATGTATTTTTTGTAAGTCAGGTCATTTGTCGTGTCTTAGGGTGCCAAAACAGAAGGCAATTGTACCAAAGGTGGTGCAAAATGGTGTTTGGTCACAGGGAAAGACAGGTACACAGATCCCTGGTGTTTGCAGGGTATGTTTATACATACTCTTGTTACAAACCCTGTAGGTGAAGTAACTGGTTATTTTAGTATAGAAATATTAAGTAAAACCTTGCAATAACAAGAAGGTGAGATGTACATACGACTTTAACCCAAAAGATTTTAAAATTTGCAACTGAGCATTTTGTACCAGTCCTTCCTTCTGCTTGTAACCAAGAAGTCGGTGTTGTGGATATCAGCAAGCTTAGGCTCATATTAGAGCATTCTGCGGGATGCTGGGAAGCTGTGGAGAAAGCGTGTGGAGCAGGAGGCAGAAAGCGAATGCCTAAGCCCTGTAAGGAAACTGGCTGTACACAGCCTCAGTCCTGGAGGTGTTGAGCACTTTCTATCCCTCTTGAGATTCCAGGTAAGATGGAAAAATGGTGCATGTCAGATTAAAGCATATTAATCTGCCTCTCTGTACAGAGCTGTAGGCCAGTGAACTTGAAAAGTTTGGGTCTGGACATTTAAAATATTTTTGAATGGAAAGCATATTAAATATTTTTTCCCTGGATTGCTTTTATAGTTGTAGTATAGGTCATACCTCAACTTGAATATATTTTAAATGTTTTCACAGTGTATCTGTACGGCTTGTAGTTTTGCTGCGGTGTAGATGCAGAAACCAAAATGAAGACTGTTGGTTTTAGTTTTTTCCACCATATCTGAGGTACAGAAATTCTCTCATCCTTTCAAAAGGAGGAATTTTTGTTTTTTTAAGGTTTTTTCAACCTCTACAATTTACGTTCTGGCCTTTGAGACTGCCACTTTCCTTCTGCCTAATCCCTATCATACATCAACGACTCTTGTTTTTATCCTGCTGGAAGCTGTGAAGAAACAATTCTTCAGGAATGTCACTAGAAAATGAAAAAATAAAAGATTTGTATACCCCAGACTAATTTCTTCAAGCTAATATACACCAAGAGATATTTCTGTGAAACACTCTCTGTGTGTTTGCTTTAGATTAGTTAAATAATTGGGTTAAACTATCACCAAGCAGAGAAGGAGTGAGAAGGAACAAAATACAAAACTGCAGATTCAACAGATAGTGCTGCAGACGTTGTTAAAACTTAGCAGACTAAATCTGAAAACAAACCCTGAGAATGGGAGGTAAGGATGACTGCACCAGATGAATATAAATGTTAGTATGCTAGCACCACTGTAATGCAAACTGTTCAAATTACTTTAATATTTATAAAATATGATTTTACGGACCCTGTTTTCTATCACAGGAATAAAGTCATCCCCTCCTGAAATCATATATTAGGCTAAAAAATATTCAGGGACTTAAATTGAGCCCATTTTGTGCATAGGAGGTAAATACACTTTTAAGGCAACTTACCTTTTTTTGTAAAGCTGTTGTGTAAGGTTCATGATGTAATAACATAAATATTGCGAATATGGGACAAGTTTTCTTACTGTATTTTTGTCATATCATAGGGTTTTTTTGTTTTGTTTTGTTTTTTTGAAATCTGATAACAGAACTCTGAAGGAAGTTGCTCAAACTTCTGTATAAAACAGCTACGTGGTCTACTCCCAGTTACAGGTTTTTTTTTCTTTCCTAGGATGGGAATTGTAGTCTTTTAACCCATTGTCCCCTGCCTCATTAAATACAAATACCCTCCAGACATTGCTTTCTCAAGGCACATCAAAGTTTATTATAAATGCAACTCTCCATTTGTGGGCAGTGCTGTGTTGTGCCGTACAAAAAATGTTTCACTTGCATGTTAAGTTTATTAGATTCCTTATGTACACCAAGGAGGTGTTCTTTGATGTTCAGACAGATCGTGGCTTTAGCAACTAATCATAAAATCACTGATTAAGTTATGCGAGAACCTTCTCTAGAATCCTGCGTTAGTTGGTGACAGAGTTTTCATTATAGGGGGAAAAAAAAGTAGAAAATGAAATACATACATTTGAGCAATTGGCATGTCCACAGAGTTGCTCTATATTTGGCACCAACTCAATTACAGGCTCCCTCAATTACAGGATTAGAGTACTGGAAGGATTGGGGCTTTACTGTGAACCAGAGTTCCAAGGTGCTACATGGGCTCTGGGTCTCCAAACACACAAGGTACCTGCAGCTTCTGGTGATTTCAGTGACATTTTAGAAACCAAGCAGTTACGAAAAGCAGACCGATAGGGTTTAACCCCCAATAAATAAATAAAAAATCAGATTGTTCTCAGTGCCATTACAGTGACAGCTAGCAGACAAGAAGTAGCTTGACTTTTTTCTAGATCACTGTATGCATAATTTGTGTGTTTGGTTACATCCTCTCAGTTCTTTGCTACCATGTGAACGTATTTTCTTTTTGAGGAACTGGTTCAAAACGTACTTCTTTCTATGGCATGAACAAGTAGCAGAAAACCCATGTGATACATTCAGAAATATTATCTTTATGAATTGAGCAATAGATGTCTGATGTGGCAGGCATTCCTAGACTTATCTTTGAATTGTACTTGATTTATTCCAATTTACCATGAACTGATGCAATAGAACTCCATATATAACAAGGTGAAGGTTTCTTTGAGATTTATTCTGTACTAAGAAATAAAAATGGCTGGCTTCATGATAAGTGAAAAACCACAAATGTTACTGGAAAATTTAAGCATAGAAGTTGTTGCATCTGCCTCTACACTGTCTTAAATTAAGCAACTTTTTAGTAGCGCTCTATATCTCAGCACCATCCTTATTATTAAGAGTATGTCTCAGTCCTGTAGTTTATGAATCAGTGGTTGATGAAAGTTTTTTGAACACAATATCCCTCAATTATTTGTTTGGCATTTTCTTAATGAGAAAAAAAATAATTATAATAAGACCACATTACAATAAGGGTACAAATTCATTGTAGAATTATATCTGGACTTTTGTTGAAAGACCTTAAGAATGTCAGTGAAACTAAGCAGAAATTTTTCACTCAGTCGAGCCATGCAGATAAACCTGAGTCAGATTTGATCTGCTTTCTAGAAGTTAGTTGGCCAGCTGTTATTCTGCCTTTACTGAAATGGAAATATTTATCAGTTGGAGCTGAGGTTTATAGTGGAAAACTGGAATGGCATACAGAGGGAAGAAGTGGGATTGGCAAAGTGTTTTGCAGAGTTTTTTGCTAGATCTGTAATTACAAATTAAACAATTGGATAGATAGCCGCTAGATCTGGGAGAAAAAAATCTTGACTATAAAAAGTTTCTTTAAGAAGTGGCAAAGAAGGAAAAATATCTGTCCGTTGCCAACATCAGCCACTTCTTTACCTTAAATCTACCTTTTCCCACCTCGTTTTTGTTTTTTTACATGTTTTCAAAGTTAAATAGATGTAGATCCTTAATTTGTATGGTGCTTCCTGAGTTATACTTTCTCACACATGTAGGTGTGATTTGTTGCCTAAAAGGGAGGTTTGAGGGAGCAGGTAAATCAGAATGGATGAGTATCAAAAATCATTGTCTGAAGAGGTGACTGCCATTCTGCCACACTGTCAAACAACCATGTTCTCTCTCGATCTTACTGTGTGTTGCCATCAGAAAAGCGCAGAGACTCATTGAAGCTGAAATTGCTTGAGGAAAATGTTTTCTCTTCACAGAATCTGAAAATGTCTCAAGCTGGAAGGGATCTGTAGGGATCATTGAGTCCAGCTCTCTTGTTTTTGCAAGTAGATGTGCTGGAGACTGGTAAAGAACCCAGGATGTGCTACTTGGGGTATGCTTTTGGGATCATACGGTAGCTAGCTAAAGGGGATCTGCAAATGATTTTGCATTTCAGAAGTGGGGGATAGCTGCTAAATCTTGCAAATGTCTGACTTTGAAGATGTAATTATGTAAACACCCTTCATGAATTATAATGGGAGTGAGGCAACACAATCTTTTTGTGGTTTATTTTTTGTTGCTTATTTTATTGATTTCATAGTGGAATACTTTTATTTATGTATTTATTTTCATAAATTACAGGTAAGAGACATTGGATAAGCAAATGAAACAAGATCAAAGATTAAGGCAGAAGGCCTTAGGGTGAAGCTAAATTCTTTAATGCTATATTCACTTGTATAGCTGTACAAACTACACAGTGCTCTTCCTGTTCTTTTCTGTGCTGTACAAGGAGTACTGAGGAGGGTCCCAGAAAGTCCAAAACTGGAAACAAGTGTCAATGCTGGATGCAGTCACCAGCTTGAACAACTGGAAGCACTAGTTAATAAGGCTTAACTATTAGTTAATAAGATTTATCAAGTTTATTTAAAAGTTATTTTTCTTTATCGTTATAACCATGTGGTGCATAGAAGCTCCAGCTATGGGTCAGGAGTCTGGTCATGGTACAAACATAGAACAAACCTTATATTTATAATGAAGGAATCCCAGAGTGGTATTTTGCGAGTACTGTAAGTCTTCACGCCAATCATTTATGATGATGTATCAGGACCTGTATGCTCACTGATCCAGAAATAAGGACAGGACTTCAAAAGAAGGGTTGGAATAATGTTAGTAAAATTTCATGAGCTTGATTCAATTTTCATTTTGCTTTGCGCATTACTTTGAAATTTCTGCTGCCTGTCAAAGGCAGCCAACCAGGCAGATGTTGAGAAAGGAAACGGGAAAGGACATGATGCAGTTGACTTTTATGAACATTTTTGGAGGTTTCCTTGGTGATCAATGGTTGTATGAGGTGGTTGTGTTTGTTTTATTCACACTGAAAGCTATTAAGCATTTAAGAGATCCGTGAGAGGTACTTCTTATCAGATAACTGAGTCTGCCAGTGGAATCAAATAATGGTCAAAAGGCATAACAAAATTACATCAGAGCCGCATGATACAACTTTATTGGCAAAACCAGAGCAGCTTCTGCAGGCAAAATGGAATCCGAGGTGCACTTAGGAGCATTAAGACACTTCCTAACTTCAAGTGTACTATGGGGAGATGAGATGGAAGTTTATATTTACTTTGAAAATTGTTGACTGTTGTGGTTGAAAAAGTGAAATCTATGGCTTGATATGTGCTTTGTATCTTGCTCTCTGCCATCCTTTGTGTAGTAATATTGACTCATGGTATTCAAATAACCCAGTAAGTATATGAAGTATTGTATACCTCATAATTACATTATCACCTAAAAATGGGAAATGTGATTTATGACTAGCTGATAGTCTGCAAGTCTTTTAAATTCTTAATGTGTTGATACTGTGACTAATTGTATTCCCCTCAGTACAGCCTGAGATATTTTCCTTTGTATGAAAATTGTGGGAGAGGTTAGAGAGAAATTACAATACCATGAACCACTAGATCAAGTTATTCAGATCCCGATTTGATCCATTGTCATATATTTTTCATTCACGCTTGCAAAATATCCAAATCATTTTGTCAGAGATCTGCTCTGAATTACAATCAATTTTAAAATCTGAGATCTATCAAAACCATATTTCTAGCTGTAGCAAACTGTGTATTTACATTACAGTCTGTCCAACATGAGTAATGTCAACAATATTACAGTGTACATTTTATTCCAGCTAGGAATAGTAGCTTTATCCAAGTTCCAATCAGAGATACAGTGTAAACACAAAGCTAAGTTTTATGTCTTGGAGCGGTAAGCCAGTCAGGTTCTGGTTTTTAAAAAAACAAAACACACAAAAAAATGTGTGTGTGTATGTGTGTCTGTGTATATACTATTACGATAGTTCTTGCAGATGCACTTAGATTATTTTTGTAGCCAATTACTTACTGTCAAATACTTTTGCATTTTATTTATAAAAATGGAAAGTGCAGTTTTTATAGTATTTTCCTTTTTGAAACTACATGTGATCTGTCAAAGACATTATTCACAACTGAAAACTTGAACCCTTTTTGATAGGCCTCTGTAGTCCATTCCACAGCAGGGCATAGACTTGACTCAGGGCAGTGCACAGAAAGATAACTGTAATGATTGCAGCATAACCTAACTTTCCAGTAAAAACAATAGCAGTATTTAACAGGATATGATTATTTTGATCACAGGTTATTGAGTAAAAACTCATAATTTGGCTAATATTAGATTGCATGGCAAGTCCATTATATGCCCTTTTGCTAATAGCTGCTAGAAATGTCTTCAGTCTCTAGCCTCCCTAGTGCTTTCATGCTAAAGATTATGTTTCTTAAAGGAGCAATAATGCACTTTTCACCTCTTAAACTGAAAATCTTTGCTGTGTTAGACAAATGTAAGCAAAACTGTCTAGCCCAGATAAAATAGTCTTCTGAAGATTTGTTGCTTAAAACAGATACTTCTACTTTTTTTAATGTCAATTTTCTTCTCACTTGGTTGTGACAATTTTACAAAGCTCAAGTCCTCATTTTATCACGATGAAGTCTTTTCAAGTTTGTTTCTGTATGTACTCCAAAGTCTGGGTGCATGATCTGAGTGACTCATTGGCCCTGTGAGCCTGGTGAACCTGCTTTGTACCTATGACTTAGACTCTTAATTCTCAATCTTAAGTGCCTCCAGAATTTGCAAAATAGCAACACATAGTATCTGTACAAAGTTAACCAGTGAAAGATTATAAAAATGCATTATACCTGTTTTAGTGAATAGAGGTACCTACAATGTGCAATTTTCAGGAGTTGTTGCAGTACACAGATTATCAGTATAGCACATACTAATTCAAATCAATAATATCATGTTAACAACATGATGTTAATAACATCTTTTTTTTCTTATGTTTTGAGATCTGCTAAATAACACTCCCTCAATATTTTTGACTTAAAGGTAATAGGCACTACATTCCTATGATGTGGCATACACACACATACACACACATTAAGAGAAAGAAGGGTGGGAGGTGAGAAAGAGATGGAATTTCAGCAAGCAACATGAGAAAGATCAAGGGAATGCCAAAATTACTGGAAGGGAGGAAAGCAAAGAATTGAAGATGACGTGAAAATCAGTGTAACATGTAGAAATCAGAGCCCAAGAGCAAAAGTTCATCCCATGATGCAAGTGTCCAAGATCACTATAGTGAAATGATATACATATTGAAATGAAATAAAATCTAATTAAAGAAAAATAAATATATAAAAGAAATGTAAATCTCCTAATTCTAAAAGGCGGAATGATATATCTCTGGAATAAATAACAAAGTGAAGTGAAATCCATAGTAGTTAAGAGGTAACTGAGTGATATAAAGTATCTATAGTAACTATGTTTTCCACATATTAAAAATACACACATGTAGTCATGTTTCTGCAAAGCATTACTTGGATAAAAGACTCAGGTCCTTAGTATATACAAATATTCATAATATGAATACATAGAACCTTGAGATCTGTACAGTTACCTGAGTGTGTAATGTTAAATACATTTTTAAAACTTTGCAGTATGGATGCCTGGATATACGAAAGTAAAGTGCAACAAGAAAAACACTGTAGCAGACTTGCCAAATATGTGATTTCAGACTATAGTGTATCAAAACTTTATATTCCACATAAGAACAGAAAATCTTTGAAAATAATAGAAAAATGTTGGCATCACAAAGATAGGGAAGGGCCTTCAAGGAAAGCCATATGAAGGGCAGCTGAGGTCACTTGGTATGTTCATCCTGGCGAAGAGGGAACTGAGGGGAGACCTCATCGCAGTTACAACTTCCTCATGATCCCTTCTCTGTGGTGACCTGTGACAGAATCTGAGGGAATGATGCGAAGTTGTGTCAGAGGAGGTTTAGTTTGGATATCAGGAAAAGGTTCTTCACCCAGAGGGTGGTTGGGCACTGGCACAGGCTCCTCAAGGAAGTGGTCACAGCACCAAGCCTGACAGAGTTCAAGAAGTGTTTGGGTGATACTCTCAGGCACATGGTGTGACTCTTGGGGATGGTCCTGTGTAGGGCCAGGAGTTGACCTTGGTGGTCCTTGTGTGGCCCTTCCAACTCAGGGTATACTATGATTCTATGAAGTGGTGATGGATCTCATAAAACAACATTTATGCTATTAAAGAGTAGTGAACTATAATTTACTACGCAATTATATCATGATTGATTTAAACATATAGTTGCTTCCTCTTGTAGGGCAATTCTCTTAGAATAGTCCTAAAATTATATCAAGGGGGACACATTAATACCATTAAATGTATAAAAATATACTTTTGCAGGAAAATGTTAAGAGGGAAAATATTTTCTCATGCTATTGGAAAGGTAGAAGAAGAACTGAAGTAGATTGGGAAGCAGTTGACTTAAGTGTAACTTGTAGTTGTTGACTTGAGCAGAATGACTTCCTAATCCTATCCTTCCTTACTTGTGGAACTAATATGCCTTTATTGGAACATGTTAGACTTTATATATTTTTATTAGATTGCAAATATAAGATGTGACAATAAGGTTGGATCTGGACATTTTCTGGATCAGATTTACAGTTATCTGTGATGTTATGTTTTGGCTTACTATCTACCAGAGATCACTGGTTCAAGTTATAGAAGAGCTATATGCTGTAGAACAACAACATGCATGAAAAACGGTTATGGATTAAAGCCTATTTGGTCTTACAGCATATGAGTTACAAATAGTTGGGGATGTCTCCATGTGCTTGTGCATATATTTGCTGAAAATCCTATGAGTTTAGTCTGCTACCGTATGAAATGTGAGTTGAATTTGCAGCATACCTGGTGTGTGTCATGTTTTGAAAAACCAGTATAATGCCTCTTTGAATTAAGAGACACTGTACAAAGTGCTCATAGTTTTATTGCATGTTTTGTGATGCACATTTCTGCTGTCAGTCTCTACCACCTCCCATTCCCCTTAAGTTGAATTTTGTTGGTGGACCATTGGTATTGAGTGACTTGAACTGTGGGAGAATTGGTGATTTCAGTCTGTAACTTGGCTTAATTCCATTAATGGTTTGGACAAACAAAGGAATATCTTTTTTCTTTTTGATATGTGGCTTGCTTTTTTAAAATCAAAAACAATACATTGATAGTTAGGAAGACCAGGATAGGAAAGTCCTTTACTGGATTTTATTTGGCAACCAGTGAGTTCCGTCTACTTCTATGTAAAACGCCATTTGCACTACTTGGGTATATTCTGTGTGAAATATAATACTTATGACTTCCATGGGACTTTATGATAACTAGAGAAAGAGAATGTGAAAATTCATGTTTTGGATTATTTTTGTTTATTTATTTGGAGGACAACCATATGGCAAATGCAGTTGTTTCCCAGTAGACCTTTTCAGTTGTGTACAGATTCATAAAGATTGAGGAAAGAATTGGATCTGTTGTTGAAAGGGTCATAGTGTGTAGCCAGTTAGCCAGAATTCTGAATAGTAAGCGAATCATTAGGGTTTGACATTCAGGGTTCTAATTGTGGGTTTGAGTATTAAGTTAAAGGGTCAAAAAGCGATATTCTCTTTGGACCATCTGGACTTATTCAGGCCAGAAGTAAACGTTCAGCAGATTTTGGACTGTTGTTAAGTTTCTAACATTTTTTTCTGTGGAGTGGCTTGTTTTGTTGTGTTTTTTTTTCCCTTCTGTTTATTCAGGGGTGGTCTTAAGGTCAGTAATAGTAGGTGCTTCAAGAAAATACTAGTGTTTTGGGACAGTGACATAATTTCTGTTGTGTGTGGGCAAGCAAGTGTGATAGTCCTTTGCTTTCCTCAGTGGGAGAAATCAGCAAGTATGGTATGGGCAGAAGGTCAGTTGTTCCCAGCGAGAAAGTGCTGACCCTTTGCAAGCTCATCAACATGACTTTCATTTGTAATGACTGTGCTTAAATAAGTCTTTGTTCAGTAAAATATGCAAGCAAAGCTGCTCCTTCTTTCCACGAATAGCAAGATGCTGATTTAATGAGGACCAGCAAAAGGATGTATGTGGAAGCTTGCCACTGTTCAAAATGGTGGGAAAGTGCCAAGGTGAGCAATGCATGGAGCAGATGTGGTGATCTCACTTCTCCGAGACCAGTTTGAATTGAAAGCATTTGCTCCAGAGTTTGCCTAACCCTTGATTCTCTTTCCTTCCCCCTGATCCTGCGCTTCTTCCCAATCCGACCTCACATGCCAGCGCTAAACTGAAATGCAGGCTTTGATCTCGTGACCCCCCCCAGTCTGAAAAGCAATTTGCACGCAGATGCATTTTAATCATTCATATCATGATTGGTGGCTCCCTGTTGTTAAACCACAATTATTGATCCACTGCTGTTGCAGTACATGGGTGAGGAAATGTGGCCTGTTGGTTGCTGACTGAATAGGAAGGAAGTGTAGAGCTCCTCTAACCCATGTCTTTTCATCAGAGTGGCTTGAAAACTCCATGGCGATGACCTCTCCATTACAAGGTATTTCATTTGAAAAAAATGTCTGGATTAACATGAATGGGTGCATTAAAATACTCAGGATGGGTGATAATTGTCCATTGTCCTCATAGCTGAGTTGGCCAACAGATTAACTGCTGCAAAGTAAGGTACCTGAAAAAACAGGCCTGGTGTAAAACTCCTTCCAAGGCAAATGCTGCTGTGTAGTATACGTTGAAGTTCTCCTGAGTAGTTGTTTCTGCACAAATTATGCTGTCAGACAAAGCAAACGCACACTGCGCAAACCTTAGTTGGTTCAAGAACTCTTCAAGCAATTTTGTTCAG
Source organism: Grallaria varia (assembly GCA_013396735.1). Classification (NCBI taxonomy): domain Eukaryota; kingdom Metazoa; phylum Chordata; class Aves; order Passeriformes; family Formicariidae; genus Grallaria; species Grallaria varia. The sequence continues at coordinate 67,601 of VWZG01010249.1, forward strand.
ATTACGTTCAGTAGCGTGATTTGTTAGTGCGGGTTTTGTTTTTTAATCAGATTTACAGTTTTGTTCTAAAACTGGGACAAAAATTGACATAAAGAAATTGAGGAAATCATACTGGCACTGACTGACTGTAGGTGACAGTGACCTACAGTGTATTCTGTTATCCAGGACCACATATATATATATATATATATACA
>VWZG01010249.1:67836-82399 GCA_013396735.1 Grallaria varia
TGTATGTATATATAAAAATAGGTCATCTCCCCAAAGTTTGTGGTTTGGCTTGGAAAGACAATGAACAAGAGGAATCTAAGATGGAAGATTTGTTAAAAATGAAAGCTTAAGGACTGAAACAAAACTGCAAGTCTAATAACATTTTATTAGTGCCTAGCAGCCTGTGCCTTTGCTACAACACCCTGAATGTTTTATTTTTGTTATAATTACAGTATCTTGCCTGCACTTTGTCCCTCTGATCCTTTGTTAAAGCCCAGATCACTGTGTGCAGACTGTGCTTGTAGGTGTGATTTATTGAGTGACAAGTAGCTGTAGGGTAGAACACACGCCTCTGTACCTGAGTAAAGTATTAGACATCACAGAGCTGGGGGGTGGCGAGACAGAGAAGAAAAGCACAGAGCAGTAACACAGCAGCTCCTGGATACAGATCAGACAAGAGGTTCTGCCACAAATCACCTAGAAACATGTCAGACGCTGCATGTTTGTTGTTTTACACTGAGGGCACAGCCGTAGTCCAAAAGTATTGATTCTTTTCTTTGTACAGAGACAGAAACTGTCAGCTCTAGCAGGCTGACCTTGGTATGGCTCAGACAACTATTCCCCACCCTGCCTACCATATGAACCCCACAGGAAAAGTCCAGGCAAGATGTGCCAATGTCCGTTTCATATAAACAGAGAGAAACCCAAGTCTGCCGAAACAGCTCCTGTCTCTCCCTCCAGAGGTCCACAGTAGCAGTTCTGCACCACATTTCCTATGACAGAGAATTCGATTTTTTTCCAGTGTCTCAACATTCAAGAAACATTAATTCTACTTAATCATTTAAGAATTAAAGAAGTGTCTACAGAAAGTAATAACAACAACAACATCAATAATAAATAAATAAATAATAATAACAATAATAATAATAATAAATAATAATAATAATCTGCAGTGCTACTTCTCACAGAGAAAAAGCACTAGCATTTTTTTATGGGCCTGATGGGGAGAGTGGGAAAAAGCCCACTTTGCACTAATCACAGGCAGAAATGTTTTAATAGAATTGTAATTATTTGTGTTAGTATAGAAAAATGACCCAGACATGTTTTACATGTAAAAATATGACCACATTTCTGGGAAATATTTGAGTTGACTCTAAGCATTCTTTTGCCTTTTATTACGATGTGTTTCAGTGCAGTAGAATTATGTGATTTTTTTTCAAGGCTTCACTGTTTTCTTATATTATTATTTCCCTCCTTTTAAATACCTCTTTGTCCCCCTGCCCAGCCTTAACACCCTCACTCATTCATTGATGAACAGAACTCAATAGTAAGGAATGCTATCCCTATGGAAAAGGTTAACTTGAGTCACAAATTTGACCACAAAAAATATACCTGGCTTGGCATCTGTGAAGGTACAGAATTTCTGTAAAGCCTTAATCTATCTACAGTTACCTTCTGCAGCCAAGTTTTAATACAGCTCTCTGTTCCTACATCACACATCACCAGGTACCATCATCCTTTGGTCAGTGAATGATTTTTTACTGTGGGAGTTTATGGAGAATAAAAGTCACTCTAGATATCTTAATTAATCCCATTATTATTTAAACACCCATCTTAAAACACAATGTGATTGGTCTTCTGACTATTTAATAACTTGAACAGTATTTACTATCTATAATATGTAAGATGCTTTATCGAACAGAGAGAAAAATACTGTGTAAGAGTATTTTACTTGTGTTTACTTAAATATTCTAGTTGTATGTTACTTAAAAGAGAAAGTTAATGTAGTTAACAGACAAAGACTATCCAAAAGATTAAATGAAGAAAAGAGTACAAAGGTTGTAACAATTAGAGATTTTCTGTGTTTTAAAGGAGTTGCTTATTTTCATTCCTGCTATTATTTAGCTATTATTTTAACTTGAAAGTGCATTGCATACTGTATGCAGCTTTCCAGGGAAAAGTGTTGATCCTGACAGAGATTCATTCTTCTTTGTAGTATAAACGATAAATAATCTAAATCTATCTACATTTCTGCTAAAAGGCTGTCACTTAGTCATATTATGTGACATGGAAGCACTGTATCACCAAGTTGGAGCAGTTTTGTCTTGTTGGAAAGGATAATGCAGATTGGTAATAGAAGTCCCTCAAGAATCAAAGCCCATTACATTTTTTTTTTTGTTATACTAAATAAGGTAGCTTTTGAAACTTGTGGAATTTGAAAATTCATGTGATTTTTAACAATTTATTCAAAAAAGCCCAGATTTTGGGAAATGCTTTTTGTCTGGCATTCTGTAAAGATATTCTGTTATTAATATAGTTCTTCATTCCAAAAATATGTTACTTACTGTATTGTAGAGAACACACCCAAAAATTTGCTTCAGACAGGCAGAGGGCCCCATCATCATCGGCAATATTTGATTGATCAATCGAACCCTAGTGATTGCAATAATGAAAATATATTGGCAGAAAATAGTTTTCTTCTTTTGGTGTTACTTGATTTGTGCTTTTTTTAGTGTCTTTTGTATGATGAGTGCCACTTCTTCCCATTTTTAATTAGTTTTCCTTTTTTCACTCATTTGCTGCAAAGAACAAAGTCATTGCAAACAATTTGAAATTGAAAATTATCTAAATAGCCTGAACTTTTGAGAGGAAGATACAACTGAAATTTTTAAATTAACTGTCTTGCAGATTGTGTCATCTCAATGCTTTACATGGCATTTTGAGAACCATCCACTCTTAAAGGAAATTTTCAGGAGCTCTTTTGTACTAACTCACTCTCTGTCATGACTAAGATGGTTAATATTGGAGATGGAACCTATGCTTTCCTCTCTTTAAACTGTTTTTATTTGTTATAAAAAGCGTAACTAAACTGAGAGACACCCTCTCTAGTACTGTTGTTATTAAATCTATTTTTACCATACTGAAAATCAATGTTTAAAAACCTGTTTTCACTGAAATGGAAAAAAAGGAGATAAAATTACTTGTAATTTTGTGAGGTTATAGAATAATTTAAATTTGCTTTTTTCAGGTTGAAAAAAAGTAATTAAAAGCCTATGTGATTGGTTTTTTATTATTCCATGAAAAAATGTCGAGTCTTTATGGCATTATGCATTCACAAGGTAAATAAAGCAGGCAATGCAATAAGAACAGCATATACCTAAGGTATTGCAACACAGAGTTAAAAGGAGCAGGTACTATATTTAATTTGTCTGGAACAGCAGTGATGCAAATATAAAAATGGTAGTGTGTTTGATGTTACTAGGTCTTCTGACATCCATGCTATACTGATGAACAAGGCATTCTTCTCTTTGTATATGTCATAGTCACAGGATGTACTTATGCTTTTTAAAAGTGTTGACTGAGTTATGCCATGCCTTGTTAGTATCACGTTAGGACAGGGTCTATAAATCATTATGTAATATGCAGGTCTTCTGAAAATGCATCAAAGGTTTATTGCCAGTGACTGACTAGTGTCCTTATGTAGACTTTCCATGAATAAAACAGATTGATGAGCCATTTTATAGCATTACAAGCTGTATTATAAATACATCACCCTTTTCAGTAAATTATCGTGAAAAACAGTCTAATGAGCTACCAGTTTTAATCTACCAGAGAACTGAGAACACTACTAAGCTCATAGATCAAGTGATTCAACTTTAATTAACATCTAGAAACTTACAATTTTCTATGGGTTTTCCCTTGTTTTGAGAGACTTTTTTCTTTCTTTTCGGATACTATATTAAACTGGATAGTAATGCAATACTGTCACAAAATTGTGTATGACATTTTATAAAATCTAGTGGGTTTAGGAAAACAAGAGAGGATATAAGGAAAAGTTTCACTTTGATAAAATTATAAAATAGATCAATTTTTTTTTGTTAAGTTTGCCAAAGTAAGTTTGCAATATTTCTGTGAAATAGATGGAGTCAAGGAATTCATATCTAAAAAAATGATAAAACAAGGGCAGAAAAAAGGGAATTAATAAAGAAGAAAAATAGTGAAAAGGGTACTTTTTTTCCTGAATATGCCTAGCAAACACTCCCACCTGAGTGAATTTTTTGCAGATCTCTGCTTTGTCCAAATTTGTATACTAGGGTAGCAGCAAGTTCTGCAGAAACAGATAAAACCAGAACTTTTTTTTCTTGTACTCTGGCTATTCATAACTATAATAGTTTAGAGCAAATGAGTAGTCATGCAATGCATGGGATAAATTGCTTCACAGCAAACCTATGAGAATAGGAGCACCCATGCCATATACATATTTTCATGTACAGAAAATACCAGTGAAGGGAAGTGCAGAAAAATTGTATGTGAAGGAGGAAGGACAAAAACATATATGTAAATTTCACTTGCTACACATCTTCCTGTTTATTCTTTGTTGGCAATGATCTTTCTGTCCAGCTAGAAGTATTAAGTAACAGTAGCTCTTTTAAACCTTTTTGTTCGACTTCTCTTGGTCTCTGACTTTGACCACTGGTGTCAAATCCTGATTGTATCAAAATGACTATAAAAGGAATCTTTAGTAGAGTTATTAGGGTTCAAAACTGATGCACAAACATTTCCCTATAGAATCGATTTGCTTAGACTATATGATTTTAAATGTAACTTTAAACTCAGAATTTAAACTTAATTTTTAAATAAAAAGAGAAATTAATTATATGTCACTTAAGAGGTCATAGAGATTTTATTAAATGGAACTACTATTTGAAAACACTGCTTTTATGGCTTAAGAACAGTTTACAGCCTAGCATACAGTAAAGAACTCAGATGTCGATTTAAATTTTTTTATTTTTTTTTACTGTGAAAACAAACAGGCAAGCACGTGGTTCAGCAGCCTAGGAGATTTTGTTCCTTTAGTTCAAGCATAAAAACCTTGGTTACCTAGTCTGAAAGCAAAGCTCTGAAAACACTTTAATTGGTCTTTACAGAATTTATAACAGTATTTTGCATAAAAAGATTAAATATTTGAGCAATGGCCCCCAATCTCTATAGGCCTTATTTTCTAGGGACTTACACACTGTGGATCCATATTCTTCACATAATTCAGAGGAGGCACTCCATTAATATCCTATCTAACCCTTAAAAAAATGGTTGAAAAGTAAATTCCTTTTTTTACAACCAATCCATACATATAATTTCTGTTTTGGATTTAAGACAGCCTTCCAGTTTTAAAGTCCTTGCACATTTTATCTTCCAGTCTGGTTTACAGTACAGTCCTCTAACATTCATAGGGTAGTCTGAAGTGGAAGGATAGTTTGCAAATCTAAATAAATAGGACAAGTCCTGAAACTCTATGAAAAACCCTTTGTTGAAGATCCCGTTGGAAACAGTGGGACCTAGGCAAGGATGCTGATACCAGGAAACTAGGTTCAAGTCTCGCAATAACCAGCCACAAAGATGATCAGGGATCTGGAGCATCTCTGTCGTGAGGAGACATAGGAGGTGGGCCTGTTTAGAGAAGACTGAAAGGGGATCTCGTCAATACATGTAAATATGTCAAAGGTGGATGTCAAGAGGATGTAGCCAGACTCTTTTTAGTGGTGTCCAGTGACAGGACAAGAGCAATGGCCATAAACTAAAGCACAGAAAGTTCCACCTCACCATGAGGAAGAACTTCTTTATATTGAGGGCGTCAGAGCACTGGAACAGGCTGCCCAGGGAGATCATGGAGTCTCCCTCTGGAGACATGCAAAACTTACGTAATCCACTCCAGGTGTCCCTGCCTTGGCAGGAAGGTTGGACTGGATAATCTCCAGGGGTCCTTCCAATCCTAACAATTCTGTGGTTCTGTGACTCTTTGGGATAAAGGGCATTACTTTTGTTATGCATAGTTTATTCTTATTTCTTTAGCATTTATTTGGCTGAAAACGTAGGAATCTTCTTTGTGATGTATCTGGACTGTGTAAATAGAGTAACTTAAACAGACTTGTCTGAAAAAAGCACCTTATGGTAGGCATATAACTGCTATAATGTAGGAACTTAATAACCTGTATACTATGACATTTCCTTTTGACCTAATATTTGTCCTGCAATGCTTCATTGTAGATGCCCGCATTCTGGGAAGTCATTCCTAGAATGCTGCCACTTACCATCCAATTTGTTGTTCTTCAAACTTTTAATGCAGAAAATAGTCCTTAGAAAGTGCACACAAAGGAGATACAAACACACAGTTTTGAGACAATGTTCAGAAACATTTTGAGTAAATGTTCATATAAAAACTGTTAATATATATACATCTAGTTTTGTTAAAGAGAATTTTGAAAGATGTAATATTGAGGGACAAAATCCTCACTAAGAATTACTGTGACACGTGGACAGTTCATAAATAGCAATATTTGTACTATCTAGTGGAAACATTCTTTTCAACTCCTCTTCTGGTCTATAGTTCTATGGAGGTGTTACTAATGATGCTGTGAAGTGCTATTACGACCCAGTTGTTTTCAATGACTGTTTATTTCATGTCATATGATCCTAATCCCTACATTACTAGGAAAATAAGAAATTTCAGTGTTACTATTTCTGGTGGAAAAAAGCAAGTGAAATCCCAAGGTAATATATGTTTATATGAAGAAAAACAAATTCATGTGATTATATTTACAGACCACTTAGTAGAGTGTGTTTGTATTTCTCAGCAATGGAGAATGAGGACAAACACATGGCTCCATATCCAGAAAAGACTTGGAACATCTTTTATCTGGAGGTGATTGCTTTTAGCCATTAACATAGTGGCTGATCAATATTCTTGAAGGCAAACCTGAACTTTTATTCTACTGTGACTTGCCCATGACATACCTTTGTGGTTTTGCAGTGACTTGGAGATGTTTTTTAAACTCTGTTACTAGTTGTCTGGAATGGTCTTATCTCAGACTTCCACTGCTCATCTTTCTTCCTTTCATTTTTCTTTTAATCGATCCTCTCCTTCTGGCTCACTTTTATACCATCCTTGCTTCTTTCTTATGTCATGTCTGTTTTTCTTTCCATTGCTGTACTGTTATTTGTTACTGTGTTGGCCACCTTTTTATGGCAAAACCCCCCAGCAACTTGGCGTCTCAAAAGAAGGAAAAAACCAAACAAAAGCCCAGCCTGGACAACCAGCACAAGTGAGAAAACAGGATTCAGCACCTATGCTGCCTATATTCCTGAGGACTTATAACTTCTGCTTCTTGCCTTGGCTGAATTTTTCTCTCTTCTGAGTTGGGATGAGGGACTGTGCTTCTCTTGTGCTCATGTAGTATTTCTCAATATGGGGCCAGGGTTCTCTTTGGCAAGGTTCTGTGAGGGTTTACTGCTCTGTCTGCTACTAGCCAGCTACTACCCAGATTAAAGAATAATAGTGATGCTGTCTTCTTTCTACCCCTACCCTTTTTGCCCAGAAGTGCACCCATCAGTAAAGTGGTAAGGAGGGTGATGGTTATGCAGAGGGGCATAGAATCTAGCAGAACTAGATTTTAGTAATTTATTTCAACTTTCTGTTTATTTCATAATTTGTTTCAGTAATTTATTTCCACTACTGAGAGTCTGAGAGGCATCTTGGTTTTGCTTCACAAGTGGCAAGACACCTAAGGGCTGGCTTAGAAATGGGAGGAAATGTTAAGAAAACATTTCAGTCATGCTGATTGCCTAATTTCAAATTGTTTATTCAGATTACTGTGTTCCCACTTCAATAAAGGTTTTTATAAGAGGTCTTAGGATCCTAATGGAATCCACTCCCTTTTCTTTCCAATTTAAAGAACCTGAGGAGATAGTAGGAAGCATTTTCTAAACCATATTTTCTTATCATTGTCATCACTAGCAACTTTTAGCAGAATTTATTTGGGAACAGCTTGTTCTCTTCTTTGTCTTGGTATTTAAGTGCCTGAACAATGATAAGTAATCTCTTCAGTTTTCAGATTCACATTTTTCTCTGCATGGGTCTGACATCCATGTCTGTGTGTCCACTTGCTTTAATCAGAACTTGTTGGCTTGTTTCAATTATAACAACCAGAGGAGCAGAGTACAAAAATTAAAACTGCCATGCTACAAGTGTAGTACAATGCAGAAGTAATCAATGCACTTCTGCTAACAAACTGTGAAAACAGTGTTGTAAGTAGAGGATCAGTGTTTATTTTGGCTTATGAAACAATTAAGATAAATCTTACCTGTGACAAGCGGGTTTAAGCCAAATGATAAATGTTGCTAAGCAACATGTTGCTTTTAGTGTTTGCTTATGGTGGGAGAATACTTGGCAAATATGGGAAAGTTCTCTTTTTTTCCTCCTGCATCTTTGAACTTCACTAAAGAATATTATTCAAGCATGTATGAGTTCACTGTTTGTGGCTGAAGTATCATTGGCTTCCACGGAACCACTCTCTAGATGCACTGAATTTCCCAAATTACCTGCAGCACTTGAAGGAGGGATTGCTGAAGGAGTTTGTCATCTGTGTATAGTAGGGGTTGTGAAAGGATGCTTGTCTTCCTAGTGCCCAGCCAGAAACTTACTGATAGAGGGAATGATTGCAGTCATGGTTATTGGAGTGTTCAAAAGTTAATTTGTAAGCATCTGTCTTGAAACTATTTCTGTTCAGGGGAGAAGAAAAATTACAGCATAGCAGTGTGGGATTTTTATAAAAGGCTGCAATTTAAAAGTATTTATTGTGATTTACCGGATATTAGTTATAAAAGGCCATGCTGACACTACAACAGTCAGTTGTATTGTCTAAAACATGCAGTAGTATTTAAGTGTTGCAGAGTTTTCCTTATTTGAAAATTCTTTTTAATATGCTAAGAATTAACAAGGATGCTTGAAATATTTAAAAGTGCTTTTCAGATTGGTACAATTCACAGCAATTGGGTTATTCTGCATAGAAAAATTTCCCAAGGAGGTGTTTTTCAATAAAACAAAGGTATCATTGTCATGTGGGTAACCACTCAGTTATTGTAACTACTCCTGTTTATTATGCATAATTCACATCGTGAGGACAAATAATCCATCAGCAAGTGAGCTGATTTCTGATTACCTTGTTGAAAGGCTGATGTGGTGTGTAACTATGCCCATTGTATTTCTGCCTAGGACTTCCTGAACATAAAAATGTCTTCACATTCTCTGCAGCACATGCTCAATGAGTCTCATACTTCCAAGAAATGCCAGGCCTACAGCATGTGCACTGAGCAGGCACTCTCTGCAAAGTGAGGAAGGACGTTGCTTGTGGGACATGTTGGGCTTAGTGCATGTAAATAGACTACCTGTACAATTGACCCTTCATGAAAACTCAGAATAACTGTGTACAAGTTGTCCAGTAGTTTTTACAAGCTTGCCAGAGAGGTAAATTTTCCTACAAGCCATCTGTGAAGTGCATATAGAATGGTGTTGATCCTACTTGGGGGTGCATGGTTATGATTTATAGGTAACCAGGCAGCCCAGCTGAGACACAGAAGTCACCGCCGTGACTTTGAATTCTTCACAGACAGAATGAGATTGCAGATGTTACAGGGCTGATCATACTTTGTAACTCCTGAATTGTACAGTGGCTTCTGTGAATAAATCTCTTTGTGATGGGCATATTGACAAATAACACAGGGTAAAACCAGAATAAGCTCAGAAAATGGCTACTCTCTGGCGGTGGAGTTTGTGTAGATGGTGAGAATGCAGATAGCTTCACTCCAGGGAATGTGAATCAAGAGAGAAATATGGAGAATTTCAGCAAATGGCCTTCCTAGTATACAAACACATGGAAGCATAGTTTAGGTAGCCACCTTCTGAGGTCTCACATGTCTTCCAGAGGAGCATAGCTAACAATTAATTCTCAGTACTTTCTAGTGCTTCTGTGTCTTTGAGGATTGGACTGTTCATTATTGAACAGAATAATTTTAGGAGGTACTGTAAAGGAAGCAGCCTCATGTATGTGTAAGTGATTTACCTACTCTCCTTTCATGTACTGTCTCAGATATGTGGAACTAAAGGATTCTGGATATGAAAACTATCTCATCCCATTTTAATTGTGAGTTTGACATGAATGTATATCTCCTTTCGCTTGCTCTTTCAGTGGACCTTCTGCACTATAACAGGAGAAAATACAACAGCACCTGTGAATGTAGGCTTACAAAACTAGTCAGGAGAGACTGAAAAAATTCCAGTGGAGGCCTGTGATGGTTCTTTCTCTTATGAGTTGAGTTCATGTTTAGATTGTCACATTTCTGTTACCCTAACAAGTAATCTCAGCTTCTGCAAAAACCGTGCAGTTCAGAACTTCATAAAACAGCCATATTTAACCCATTTTCCAGCCAAATGTTAATGAGCATGTAAAAATCAAGACAACTAATTATTATTTTATTGACTTGGAAGAATTGTATTACAATAGTGTGACAAAGTACTAGACTTAGAAAGGACTTAAATCTGCAGGTTTGACATGTTGTTACAATACAGTTTTTTAATTGTAATAAACCATTGTGCTGACTAGAAGAGATCATCATTGTATTTGCCCATCTGAACATCTGACATGAGTCATTTTGTACAGAAGTAGACAGACGTCTACATCCTCTGTTTTTGAAGATGTTTGCACATTCACATTCACATACAGAATGTATTATTTCTATCTGTCTTGAGTGCTAGACTTTATTCTGTGGTAACCACTCGATGCCATGCAAATCAGTAAAATAGGCTCATATGCATGTTTTTTTACATTCTTGCCTATTCTAGACTGTCCTGGGTTTTCCCTTTATACTGTATGTAGGTGTAAAATGCCTTAGAATGCATGCCAAATTAAGATTCTGGTTTTAACTCTGCTTTCTCCAGTCATGAAGATGCTAATCTGAAAAGAACCAGTAATCAACAGCACAGTTTTGGCCATTTCTTTGGTTTTCATCACCTTGAAATCATTAATGAGTTCTGTGTGTTTGACATCTGTGTGCAGAAGTCAACAAGCCAAGCAGTGAGCTTTAGTTCTGGTTTTGACATTAGTAATTAGTAGCAGAACACTGAAATTAGAAGTTAGTAAAGTATGAACACACTTAAATTTTGTGCCAGTAGCAACAGACTCTCACAGTAACAGTTTAGAGGGCCGCCAGTTTTTCTGTGTTAAATAGATCTGACCCAAACCATACATAATTATCTATGAAAACAACACATGATTTTATTCAGAATTTTGTGATGGCTAAACAAGGAAAAATACAACTGTTTATTGATATTAGATATGTATTCCCTGTGAATAAAATCTGAAAGGTTCTCTAAGAACTTGGATTGCTATCTGAAAAATCTGATTTGACTTTATGAAGCAGGATTAGTCATGAGATTTTGACCTGGAGCACTGAACAGTTTTGAGACATTTGCCCTAACTGTCCACATAAACTGTCCTTGTTAAGTAGCTTTCTGTGTACTTGTACCTGAACATGAGGAATCTCAGCATATTATGAATAGCTGGATTCAAAGCATTAGCAAAACAGGACGTAAAAATTAGTGCAATTTTGGAACTAGAAATTCTTAGAAATTTCACGGGACGGATAATTTCATTCATTCAACTACAGAATTTAAAGCAGTTTAGCTTTAGATACAGATTGCCACTTGTAGGTATTTATATACTATGAGGATCATTTGCTACTAGTTATACTAGATTTAAAAACCACTACAGTGCTGTTTATATGCCTTTACATCACCTTTGTATAAAAGAAATTTTGTTTAGTGAGGGGATCTATAAGAATGAATAGTATCAAGTTTGGTTTCTGGATGTTCTCTCTCACTGATTTCTGATTTTCCTAAATCTATGAAACTTGAACATTCTTAATGGGACTTTTTTAATTACTTCCAGCTTCCATTTGGTATGCCTTGCTTTTGCCATCTATTAATTGGTAATGAGTGTTCTTTTTTGCAACATTTTCAAACTTGTAGTAATACGTGCTGTCTAATTGTAACTTGTTGATACAATGTTTTTTCCTACTCATAAAATTTCTCATTTACAAGAAAAACTTCTATGAAAAATGTAGAAAGTGCCTTTAAGAAATAATTTCACTGCCTACAAGCTGTCAGCACTTTTCTTGCCATTCCTCCACATGTTTTTCACGATAAATTCCGTTGTTGGTATTTACCAGTACCCTCCTCTCTTGTTGGGATGTAGATTTTTTAATGGCCCTTGAAATATGAGGCTGATAACACACACTGTTTGGGTACAGTTGATGGTCTTTGACAGACAGATAAAAGTCATGTCAGAAAGCAGGTTCTGAGTAGTATCCGAATTCCACACCCTCCAGGTATTCTGTGTAGCTCATTAGATTTGTGAAACAGCTCTGTCTTCAGGAAGTGGCTAAAAAACTCTGGTTGTCCTGACCTTTGGAGAACACAACAAAGTATTCTGTGCATTCGATGACAGGTCAGTGCTGCACACTGAATAAACCGGAATTGTGCTTTTGTTTAGTCACTTGGTTTGGAGAGAACTGCTGTCTGAATTATGACAAATTATACTGTGTTAGGGCACTACTCTACTGTTCGGGCAACTAAAAGTCTGCTCTGGTTTCACAGCATCACCCTATCTGCACCTAGGAGAGGTATTGATTATATGTCAATGTCAGTTGTTGTTTATACTCCAAAACCTTCCCCTTTATATTAGAGTGACTTTGTTGGGGCTCTGTGAAGTGAGCCCTACCATTCAAAGAACTTTGCAGAAGTGTTTGTATAATGTTCAGTAATTCAGTAATTAATCCTTGTTTATATGAAAAGTAGGCCTGTAAATATCCCCATTTCTGAAGGCTGTGAAAGTGAGGCAACAGGGAGTTCTTGACTTGCCAGAAATCTTTGAGGGTCCAGAAATTTGGAAGTGGAACAAGAATTCCTTGCTCTCCCTCATGTTCTCAGGCAAGTAGATTGCATCTCACTGAGAAGTGTGTGAAAGCTGATAACATTATAGTCCAACTGATAACTCTCTGGGGAGATGGAAAGCTCTGCCTTGAAGTTCACCAGATGTTTGGAAGTTTATATAGTATGCGAGCTAAGAAAAAATGTATCCTTGATACAGGCTTTCTGAGTTATATGAAATTATGTCATAGAGATATAGGTATTTATACAAAGAAAGACTAAGTTTAAAACTTTAGTGATGTTGTAATTTTCTACTGAATTCATTCTAATTTTCTAAGAATTTGTCTTCCAGGTCTGTAAGCATTACCTTGTAATAACATTTCTTTTTTAATTTCCTTTTAAATTCTTTTTTCTTAGCTCATGGTTTTCATTACACTTCTCTGACTAGCTTATTCAGGTAAAATCTTAAAGCTTTTTTCTTATATCTTAAATACTTACATAAAGAACAGAGGAATGGGGTAGGCCTGGTCTTGCTGTAATAGCTTTTATTTTTCTGGAAGTGCTTTTGTTAGAACCTGCTTTTTCTCCCTGCTAACTGATATATTAAACACTTTATAAATTTGAGGGTTAAAAATGGGCACAACAAAAGAACAAAATTTCCATGAGCTTCAAAAGGATCAGAATTCCAGCCTAAAATTTTACAGTCCTGACAGAAAAATTATCGGTTTTGCCTTAGCTTATTTAGGGAAAACTAAGTATATATGTAAGCTTGAAATCTTCAAGAAGGCATCTATGCCTATCATTAGTATATAGTCCTCCATTATTTCTGCTTAACATACAACTTATGTCTAATGAAATGTAGAAGATGCCATGATTATTAATAATACTGAGATTTTACAGAAGTACACAAAGTTACGATAAAATTTTGAACCATTTTGTGATTGTGTTTCTTTGCAGCTNNNTTTGTAGCTTGTTGGTTAATTAATTTTATATGACAGGAGCTAAAGTAAAGAGACTTATCATAAAGTAAACAATTAAAAGTCATTAATAACTTAGATAAATAATGATGTTCATGCAGTGAATTTTTATTATCAGGCTATGTTTGAAAAAACTTAGAGATGAGGATAATTTAGTGCACTGTGTTCCAAAGAGACTAGTCACCTTGTTACCAATATAACATGGGATAAAATTAATCCCTTTTTAACTGCAGTATGAATATTCAAATTGCTTGTTTCATGAGCTAAGTATCTTATTAAATAACAGGAATTGTGCAGCCAGAGAGAGGCAAAAAAAACCTGCCTGTGTGAGAGCAGGGCAGAGTGGCTTTTGCTAAAATATGGTTTCCATATGGAGCAGACTACATGTAATTTATGTAAACCACATTGGTAATAGTTTTTATCAAGTGGTGCTAAACACAAACTAAATCCAGCGTAACTGTTTATGTGGACTGTGTGTAAGTAAATTGTGGATATTACTAGGGCTGGTCAGATTTTTCAGAAAAGTATTCCCTTTGCTGTCCCCATTATATACTAACACAACTCCTATCTGCAGTGCTGCCTGCTTTGATTGAGATGATTTTGGAGCTTAGATAGAAAGTNAAATTTTGAACCATTTTGTGATTGTGTTTCTTTGTAGCTTGTTGGTTAATTAATTTTATATGACAGGAGCTAAAGTAAAGAGACTTATCATAAAGTAAACAATTAAAAGTCATTAATAACTTAGATAAATAATGATGTTCATGCAGTGAATTTTTATTATCAGGCTATGTTTGAAAAAACTTAGAGATGAGGATAATTTAGTGCACTGTGTTCCAAAGAGACTAGT
>VWZG01010250.1:1504-23324 GCA_013396735.1 Grallaria varia
ATGCATATTCATACAATTACAACATCTAATCATCATATTCATAACAGGTGGAGTTAAGGCAGGACCTGAGGCGGAGTCTTCTATCATCATCTTTTGGCAAGGCTTTTGGGGCTACTTTTGGTGGTAGTTCCGGCCTTCGGTCTCATTTCAGGGGTCTTTGGACCTTCTTCTTCAGAATGACCTTGATGGTTTCTATTGTAAGTGACCTGCTAACTGAAGCTTGCAAAAACCCTTGGCTCTAGGCCCTTTTTGCCTATTGAGATGTCTACCTAGTCTTGATTTATGGCCTACTTCTATTCTTCTAACTTTTAGATTTCTTTAGTCCAGTACACAGAACAGAATGAGTTGTTTTAATCTTTGGGCAGCACAGGTAGACTAGAACAAGGTACCTCAGTTAACTCTTTTTAAGCCCTAGTCTCTTTTCAGTCTGTGTCTCGTAATGTTTCTTGAATTGACTGATCAACTGGATTGTTTCCAAGAATATTTTAACCTTGGAGGCCCGAATCTCGGCAATATTGAAAGGTGTGGGGTAGGCAAAACAGGCATAATACCTTTGATGTTATTCACACATCAGTGCATATGCTTATGATAAAAGCAAAACATTGGCATTTTTTAAAATTTGTGTTTTAAACATGGCAGCAGAGTGTGCAAGACACAGAGACAAATGGAACTTCACAGTCCTCACTTTTTGAATCTGACTTAGAAAGGGCCTCAGGGCATCTTGAAATTAAAAGCAGTAAGGGGTAGCATGCAAAGACCTTGTTAGAAGGATTAAAAGAAGGCAAGAGTTTTTTGTAAGCTGTTGCAGAAGTCTTGGTACTGAGAAAAGGTCCTTTTTGTGAGATCCCTTCTTAGAAGCCTCATGTGCACTCTTTAATCTAAAACAGTTGTGCATGCATTGAATTCTTCCTCTGGCGTTTTCCTTGTGATGACCATAGATATTGAGGGAGCAAGTTTGTTCCATTTGTTTATAGCTATTTACTTTCTTGAACTTCTGTGCTATAGCATATCTTTTCATTGCCTGATGTTCCAACTGCTGTAGCCAAAATGTTTCTTGCTGCCATTGAAGGAACTTGGAGCCCTGCCTTCATTTTGTCCTACTAAAATGCACAAAAGCAGGTGTATGTTGTTTTGTAGTGAGCAGAAAGGAACTAGAATAAACGGAGGTTTTGATTTCAACCCAAGCTTTGGCTTAAATACATGGTACTTGAAGTTTTGTTGACTTTTTGCCTTTAAAAAGGTGGGAGCTTTTTTAAGAGTGGGAGTTAACTTTAAAGTCTAAGCGAAAAACCTGGTAGTGGGGTAGGTTTATGTGAGATCTCAGGTCTGCTGGCATCCTTTTCCAGTGTATCAGTATGAATCACCTGCTCCAGGTATTCACTACTATTGAAAAAAAACCCATTAAGATGTCTTAACATCCCGCAGTTCCACTGGGAACCCTTTGCCTTCTGAAGTTGAAATATTGTTTTGGCATTGGAAACAGCTGAGGACTTGTGTCCCCATCACCAATTCAGATTGCAGAGTTTGGCTGCTGAATCTGCCTTTTGCATTCAGATGAGAACCCAGATGCTAAACCTTCTGCGGTTTGATAGGATGGTGACGGTGTGCTTGGGGTTTCACTGATGTCTTTTCATACAAGGAGGCACCATTGAGTTCCAGTTTTTCAAAAGTAACCCTCATTTTTAGGTGCCTCTAATTTTTGGATGCCAATTTTGAGACATGTTAAGGAAATCTGAGTAAGCTGAATAAATTCAATGTGGCTGTAAGCTTTTTTTCTCTCCTTTCTACAGAAAAAGACAATCTACAAAATGGATGGACCACACAGAGGATTTTGTCTTGTTATTAATAATGTTGAGTTTGAAAATTCTTTTGAGAGGAAGGGTTCTTTCAAAGATGTTGGTAAGTTACTGAAACGAGATTTTTGGAGGATTAGTCTCTCTGTTTTCCCAGGTGGGTTGATTGTGTAGTATTGCTGTGTATTTTATTGTCTATAGGTAGTTAATAGTCTAAAAGAGTAAAATGTTTGATATGTGTTAAATAATGTGATTTGTGTCTCCTAGGGGAGGAAGAATTAAAGGATGAGTAACCACTGGGTTTTTAAACTGAATCATTCTTGAATAATTTTAAGAATCTTTTTTTACTTAGCCTTTATCTGTAGCTATAATGAAGGACAAAAACTTAACTAAACCATCATCCTATTCAATGTAACGCAAAATTCCATAATTGGGCAACTCAGTGCATACTTCTTACTTTGTACAGAATATTCATTCTGTTTATCTCTTACGTGTGGAACTCTTAATAGTCAAAACTATAACTGGAAAATAATGATGTGAGGAAGGTTTTGAAAGGTCTTTTCTGAAACTGGGGTAGGGCAGATTCTTCATGTTTTCAAGTGTCATTTGTGCACTCACTTACAATGACATTTTACAATGTACACATTATCTTCTGAAACTTGTCTAGAAGAGTTCAGAAACTCTGTGTTTGAGCTGATGCCATCTTTTTTCATTCCAGTTAATCTTTAGTTGGTACTAGTATGAGGATGAATCTGCAGAAGTGTCAGTGTGTACAGTCTTTCCCCCTTCAGATTACCTTACATGGTGATTCCATAAAATGTTTTTCTATTGCCCTGAATTTTCTTTTTATCTTTCATTGATTTACAGAGGACCTGAAGCGAGTATTCACATGGCTTGGTCTGGATGTGAGGATTTACACAAATAAGACATCTGAGCAGATTATAGAACTCATGGAAACTTGGCAGCGTTTGCAAGATCATGAATACAGGAACTGTTTTATATGTTGTATTCTATCTCATGGAAAGTCAGGAGCAGTCTATGGGACAGATGATAAACCTGTATTAATCCGCACGATTATGTCCCACTTCACTGCCATAAAATGTCCCCAGCTGGCTGGGAAACCCAAACTCTTCTTTATCCAAGCGTGCCAGGGTGAAAAGAGGCAGCATCCTGTCAATGTTGAAGTTGATGCACGACCTCATGACTCATATTCCACGCAACAGAGCGTTTCTCTTTATGACAGTATTCCTGAAGATGCTGATTTCCTCCTAGGATTGTCCACGGTTGACGGATGTGTCTCTTTCCGACACATTCAACAGGGTAGTTGGTATACTCAGGCCCTTTGCAGGAACCTAGAGTTGTTGGTACCAAGGTAAATACTTAATGCTCTGATTAAATTATTTTTCTCCAAAGGCAGTTCATATAGGAACACTAACCCATGCTCTAACGGGGACAAAATTAGCTAAACTGATAATTTTACACTGATAAACTTACATTAACACTGATAGTACCTTAGAGATAATCTGAAGAATGTGAAGTTTATTGTAAAAAACCCTCAAAACCTCCCCTCTATAGTCTATAAGGCAGAGCTGTTTCTTGTGTGGATTTAGGTAAAAATACTTTATTCCATTATTTTTCTTTACTGGTTGAATCAAGTAAGACAAAGCAAGAAAAGGTCTTTTGTTGTCTATGTTGTCTATGACTCAAATAAGAACAGAAGCAGGGAAAAGAATGTCTTTTCTTAAATGTTCACACTGTATCTTCTAGCTGATCAGCGAGGTGTTAAATCGATTGCCATCTGCTTACTAATAAGTGCATCTTTTTTATTTTTGCTCTCCTTCTGCCTGTAGGGGTGAAGATATTTTGGCGATTCTTACAGAAGTTAATAAGGATGTGGCCAGCCGTGTTAACAACAATGGGGAAAAGCAGATGGCCCAACCAGCATACACCTTAAGAGGAAAAGTTATATTCCCCAAACCTCCTCCTTCAAAACAACATCAAGGAGTTTAAAACACATCATTTTATCATCTTATTTAAATGCAGTTCGTCACAATGCCTGTTTTAAGACAATTGCCCAAAATGCAGTTTGTCACACTGCCTATTTGAAGACAGTTACCCAAAATCTTGAGGATCTGTTATCTTTGTGGCAAGGCCTCATAATTTTTTGTCAAACAAACTATGAAGCTGAAAGAGTCACAATTAAAACAATCCATGTGCCAGCTATTTACACCATCTGTATATGCAGAGTTGTCAGGGTTGGGAGAAGTATGCTTCTATCATGTTAAACGTTTTTGAACCTGCACAGGCTGCAGATAGAAAAGGTTTTTTCTGGTAGCGTAGGAGGGGCATGTAACCTTTCATATCTAAACTGTTAATGGTCTGTTTTAGGCTCATCATGTTTTACTTTGCAGTCTATCAATTTTAAATCCTGCTTCTAAATCCACTAGCTATGTTCATAGAGACAAAAGTGGGACTGAAGAGACAAAACTGGGAATGAAGAGGCAAAAGCTTAAGTAGTAAGTGGAGAAGGCTTTCTTCCATCTCTAATGTAAATTACGTTTAACTTAATAGAGGACCAGTTGCCAACTGAAATTAGGAATTTGTCCCACAGTGCATACTGATACTGTCAAATGGCTAACATAAACTTCGTGTGCAATGAGATCTTTCCAAAACTGAGTAAAGCCAAAATGCTGCATGTTATTCCCTCTGTGAAACCTTGTGAACTGTTACTTCCCCATCATTTCTGAGAAGAAAATTTAGGGTAGAAGATTGGCATGCTATGAAATACGGCATTCAGCGGCCTATCTCCGCAGGTTTGTCAGATTGATCAACTTTGTTAAGCATTACATTTTTTTATTATCATTTCTTGGTTTAAGATCTAAAATGCAGCTATATGAGAAAAGAGGCTCCTTGTTGATTAAGCTTCTAACAGAATTTTGTGAGTTAACTGAAATGATGCCATGTTGTTTTGTTATGAGCATTTGCTATGTATGCCTATGTCCTTCCTGTTTATTACTGCATTAAATTCTTAGTTTTAAGAGCTTGGTGAGATAAAAATTATGTATTGGGGTAAGCTTTATTCTTGTTTCTGACTGGCCCCTGCACTTTGTTGGGCTGCATGTATTCGTGGGGTTTTAACTGCTTCGGGTGTTTAAGCTGAAGTGAAGCTCGGTTTATTTCAGCAAAGCGCTCATTGTTATGTATGGTTACTAGCCACACATTAGGGTGAAGACTTGAAAGAGTACTGTTTAGTGCTGTTGGATGCAATTTCTAGCTTGCACTATTATTAGGTGGAGAGTTTTGCGTCATACAGAGCATTGAAATGCAGACGATTCTACAAAACATGATGGTCACTTATCGTGATGAACAGGTAGTCGTGTGACCATTGCATTTTAAGTCTTCGGAGTTGGTATAGCTGCCACACTTGAAGTCTCAGTTACACCACAAATAAGAAAAATCTTTTGTCCTTTACTGCAATATATAACATTGAGATGGAATTGTGAAGTTTCTGGCTTGCAATTACTGTTCAGACTTGATGCACTCATTCTATATGTTTAGGAAACAACTGAAATTTTATCAGTACTGAGTAATCATTGACCTTGTTTTGGAGGATCTTGTTGTGGAGGATCTTGTTTTCATATTTAGTTTGGTAGAAGGGGGATGTCATTATGCTAACTTGCTTTCTCTGTGAAGACTTCTGCCTGGGTAATCTCCAGTTAAATCGTAGGTAGGTAAAGGCAGTCAGAAGAGTCTGAGCTGACGTCTGCCTTGAGTTCCCTGGGGAGAGGGTTCCGCACTTGTGAAGTGTGAGACTGATTCTCCCTTGCTCATAAGGAGTTTGTTTAAACACAGTTTACACTACCCTGATTTATACTGCTCAGTGTGACTTGTTTTGGTGGCTGTGTTTATACAGCTGCACACTGCATGGGTGTGATAAGGGGATTTATCTCTCAAGAAGTATGTTTGGTGGTTGTTTTAAATCATTTAGACATGAAAATAGCCTACAGTGGTTTCTGTAGACAATAAGTCAAGGAATATGTCAAAAAGGTAAGATAACTACAGAAATTCGTTAATTAGACCAGTTTGAGCTGCTAAAAAGACGAGTTGCAGCTGCCTTCTGAGCCAAAGTTGAAAAGGGCACAGCAAGGAAGACTACAATCTTCATCCTCAAGACCCCCGAAGACCCCTGCCCAAGACCACTAGAAATCACTGCGCGAACTCAGAGAGGAGGGGCTCAAGGTGGAGAAAATTGAAATTATTTCCGGGAACTGATTAGAATAACCCTGCCTTTTTCTAAGAAGATAATGCGTATGTATAAAAAACAATAAATATGTATACTGTAATTGCATATAAACAAGCCTGTGAGCGCAGACAGGTGTGCACGTTTTTGGAGGAGCTATCCCCCGTGCACCCGGCGCTGAATAAACGTACCTCTCTATAACCTATTTGGTTGTGGGGCTGTTCCGCAAATCAGGTGCCCCATCAGCACAAGCACAAAGCTCTCTGACTGCCATTCAGCCAGCTGGGCATTTCTGCGTGCCCTCCTGCGGTGTACTGTGAGATGCAGTGTGACAGTCCTGGGGACTGGTTATACCTGGTTTGGTATAACTTTGATATTCATCGTTCCTCGCTGTCCACACTGTCCACCTTCCACGTAACTCTAGTAACGCAGAGCTGTGCCAGAAAGAAATCGGCCTGAAGCAAACAAACCTTGCTGTTGAGGCTCACTGATGGCATGTGGAAACAGAGGCACATGTGTGTGCTCTGCACCTACAGAGTTAAGGAAGGGCTGTGTCATGTGCAGCCCTTGTTTGGAAAGATTTAAGTGAAACTAGTGTGAAAAGAGTCTGCTGGGAAGTTGGGAAGTCTTGGGAAGGCCATGATCTTAAAGTGGGGTTCGTAACACCCCCAAGTTTCTGGTACCCTGTCACTCCTGTCAGTTTTTGCGCAGGAGCTGTGTGTCCTGCCTGGAGCCAGTGGAGACCACAGTCACTGCAGTTGTTGAGCAGTCAATAACCTCAGCAGTTTTGCTTCCTCAAGACCGCCCTTTTTAGGCGAGGTGAATTTTTGGCAGGCTGTACAAGGAAAAGATTGGGCCACTGAGACTGTTCGAGAGGAAGCCAGAGCGACAAAACCAGGGTACAGGGGAGCCGAGGGAAATTAGAGGGACTGTAACTTAACAACAGGACAAAAACATGTCCAGAAAGGGTGAGAGAGGAACAAAGCAAAAGTGAAACTAAAAAAGGAAGAATGCTGCCAGAAGGAGCGGTCCTTTCCACTGCTGTATGACGGGAGAAGCCATTCCCAAATATTCAGCGCATGGTGCAGATCACAGCCTGGTGGCTCTTTCAGACTGCAACTGAACCCTTCATTCAGGTAAGACACAGAAGAACTGACGCAGGGAAAGAGTCACTGAGACTTGCGATGACGTGGAGACAGACATTTTGGATCTGAAGAACAAATAGTATTTGTGGTGACCCTTCCTGCTGTCCCAGCCTTGTGCCAGTGAAACAAATCGGACAGATTTTCTGATCTATTACTATGTAAGCCTTTTGGAAGGAATTTGTGTGCCTCTTTCTATCAAAGGGTATGTTACAATTTTGCATTTGTAAAGGTAGATAGGTTGAAATCAATGAATGACTGTTTTCATTGGAAGCTCATGACAAATTCCGGCTCTCTGAACTGTCTCTCTTCATAATGGCGACTTCACACTGTACTGACTGCTCTTCACCTATTTCTTGCTGCATGGAAGTGACTGGTGACTAGCATGGTGGGAACCTTCCCACTTCAGAGGGTGAAAATGTCTGAAGTTAATTATTGCTTCAATTCTCCTATAAATGGGAAAGTATATTACATAAATAATTCCAAAAGAATGTTTAGTCGTGAAGTTCCCTGTATTTACTGAGTAGTGCTACTGCATTTGGTGTTAAAAGTTGATGCTGTTTAGTTTAGGAAATCCTTTTCCTGTTAAAAATAATCCAGGGTGAGTTGGAGAGGGACTTCAGAGAAAGGAGGTAAGTCACGGTGGATCTGGTGACACAGCGGGAGAGTGGAACTGAGATGTTTTAAATGAAAAGACAGAATTGATTCACCCTTTTCTCACTGTCTCGTCATGAGGATTTTTTTAAGAGAGCACAAGTATATACGAGCCGTGCTGTATGTTAGAAAGCACTAGGGATGCTGCTTAGTGCGTCCCCTTAAAACAAAAGCAAAACCTGTTTGCTTTTGTGTTTTGTTTACAATTTTTTCTCACAAGTTCTTTAATAATCAGTTTTCTGAAACTGAAACCGCGATAGGTATAGTAGGGATCTGCGGCTTTATTGCCAGCTTATTATTTTGTTGTAACACACTTCTGGTAAGTCATGTGACAATATAGATACTGTACAAAAGTACTTTTCCTGGAACTTCAGGGGCTATAGCTGTCTCACTTTTTTCAGAGGTTTTCCAGCACTCCTCCAGCATGTCCTCCCATGTAAGTGACGGAAAATTACTATTATTAGTGTTATTATTATTCAGTTTGCTTGTTGTATTAGTTGTGTCTTTAATTTAATAAAGTGGGAGAAAAAGACAGTGGCAGTTAAACATTGTTTTAGTTGTGCTCCCTGTAATTATGGACAAGCTTAAATATAGTATATAGGTGGCACATATGTTCTTACTGCAATAATTTGGTGGGTTTGAAACTTACAGACTTTGAGAAATAAAAAAGAAAATTGCCTTTACAGGAAAGATTTGCTTTTGTAAGCATATATCTTGTATCTTAAACGAAAGGCATGGTTTATGTGAGAAAGAAGATAACTGCCTAACCAGCTACCAAGAGAGTATTCTTCTCTTTCCTGTGTGAATGTAGAAATCCAAAATCAGATCTGCAATCCTTGAATCATGAAGTTAAGCACATTCAGATACTAGTGGGTTTGTGGTAAGGGCTGAATGGTGTGGATTCTAGTATGTTTAGAAGTTCAGTTTGAATGGTATTAAAGAAAACAGTATTTGGGGACAGAGCATGAATCGCATGTGCTATGTCACAACACATTTTGCTGTTTTATCATTTTTTTTTGAAAGACAAAGATTTAAGATTCAGTTATACATTCACTCTTGCTAACCAACAGAATGCTGACCAAGGGCATTCCACAAAAAGCTGTTTTGGTGTAGAGTGATCCTTGGAGGAGAGCAGAATATAATTATCTTCTAATAGTTATTACCAGTTAGTCAGCTGGGCTACCTTGGAGTTACCAGCCCTGGTATTGAAATATCTGTGACAGCAGTAAGATTAAAATGGATTGCACAGTATTCCGGTGGTGTAGGAGTAGGAAGCTTTCATTTGCCTTGTCAGCTTTTCTGTCTCCCAGTGACAGTGTCTCTCAATGGGACAAAAGACTCTTCTGAATGCATTTTGGTGGAGTTTCTCTTCAGAGATTCACAGGTGTGTTATGTCTAAGGCAGAGAGAATAAAGTTGTAAATGGTTTTCTTACTAGAGGGAAGCAGAGGCAGGTCCTTTAAGTATCAGCTGTAGGGAACCAGCTTTGTCTCACACTTTGAGTATTGCTGCAGGAAAGGTGTGATCAGAGGAGAGGGTCACGCAGAGGTGGGGCCACGCTGTTCTGAGCCCACTCCCTGCTCCACCCTGAGATCCTGCTGTCACCCACCCCGACTCAGTTCCTGGGGAAGGGCTGGCTGTGCACGCATGAACAAACGCTCAAAAAGTCTAATTTAGGTACGAGGCGTGCACCAGGTTAACTACAACAAGACATGGATTGAGCCCCCCTCTCTTTTTCCCTCTCTTTCCTCTGGCTCTCTTTCCCCAGCTCCACACCATCCACATGCCAGCACTAATCTAAGGACTGGTGCTATTCGTTGTCTTCTTCCCGTGCTTTGCCTGGCCAAAGCAGGGCTCTCACATTCTACCCCACACTCTGCTCTGAAGTTTGTTATGGGAGGGGGGGGGATTGTGGAGGTGCTTGTTGCTGAGAGCCAGTACCTTTGTGGTTTGGGAACCAACTCCTTCGAGCAGTAATACTGTGGCTCGTGTGCCAGCACCCTTGTGTAAACTTTGGAGGAGTTTGCTGGGGGAGCTGTGAAGTGTCCTGTGCAAAACTAAGGGCTTGTTGGCCTCCACTCTTGCGGAAGTGTACTGTATAAATTTAGGGCGTATTAGCCAATACCTTAGGAGTCTAAATAGTGGGCTGGTTGCTGCAGCTAAGAAGAGAGTAAGAGTTCCTGACACTTGTCTGGTATCTTTGTTCAGCCGGATGAGAATTTACAACAAACATTACACCCTTACTGATGGGTCGTGATGTCAGCAGAGGCAGGTCCTTTAAGTGTCAGCGTGAGATAGTTGCAAGGCTCACAGCTGGTATTTTCTAACTTTCTCTTTTGCTGAAATGTTAAATCCATAAGCCAAGTTTAATAGTTCTAAAGATGATGAAGTAGAGGAGAAAAGAGGTGGTGTTTCGTGACATGATCTGTATTTAATGTTACAAATTGATCGAGAGCTGGGAACTGAGTTTTATTTGATGCAGATAAACCAGGAGATGTTTTGGGTATGCTGACCATTGTCAGAAGCAGTGTAAGAAGAAAGGAGAAGCCAGATAGCTTAGGGCAGTTATACTCATGTGAACTCTTTAGCTTGGTTACCATGTAAAACGTTTGTCACGGTGTAAAACTTGACAGTTTCATTTATTACACAGCCTGTATTTCAGACTGGCAAGTGGCTGTTGCTTCCAAATGTGATCAAACCTCAAAAAAATCCCAAACCTAAGCAACAACAGCAGCAGCCTGCC
Organism: Grallaria varia; assembly: GCA_013396735.1. Lineage (NCBI taxonomy): Eukaryota > Metazoa > Chordata > Aves > Passeriformes > Formicariidae > Grallaria > Grallaria varia. Next base: position 12,076 of record VWZG01010250.1, read on the forward strand.
AGGATTGTGCAGCCTGTACGTTGGTACTTCCCACTGTCTAGACACACCACAGAAAGCGAGAATAATTCATGACTTTCTCCGTTAATGTTACTTGGTACAAAGCTTTTAATATTCCTTGTTAAGTCTAGAGAACCAAAAGAGCTAAGCATCAAAGCTATGATAGCATGGCAGCCTCTCTTTCCTGAAGTACTTCTGATTACATGTATTTGTTTTGGGCTACTTTACATGATGTGATACTTTTTATGAAAATCAATGTTATTGCACTACTATTAATGACAAATTAAATCAACTGCTGTTTGTATTTAGATCCAAATCCTGATATGAAATGAGTACAGATTTTCACAAACTCCTTTTTGAAGTGTCCGAGGCTTTGGTCACAGATGAACTGGCAGCACTGAAGTTCCTCAGCGTGGCCCATGTTCCCATGAGGAAGCTGGAAGCCATCCAGGAGCCCAAGGCCTTCTTCAGAGTGCTGCAGGAGAGAGACCTGATCGAGGCAGGGAACCTGGCCTTCCTCAAGGAGCTGCTCTACTGGATCGGCCGGATTGACCTCCTGGGTGCCCACCTGGGCTCCAGCCGGGAGCAGATGGAGAGAGAGCTGCAGGTCCCCGGCAGGGCGCAGGTGTCACCTTACAGGTAGGCACAGAAGCAGGAAACCTTTGTGTGTACAACAGTTCAGCTGTGTGCTTGTTTCCTGTCTGCGCTGTTGTCTTATTACTATCCAAGCATAATTGCATTAATTACAGCATGAATTCCTGCCATAGTGAGTTTTACATTTTGCAGTTCAAATGTGTAATCGTGGTGTTTATTTCTTATAACTTTCTTGAACAGTCTCCCTATTCTTTATTGTCAGGCAACTGCTATATGGCATTGCAGAGGACTTGACTCCAGAAGATGTCGGAAATGTGAAGTTCCTGCTCCAAAAAAAATTACCAAAGAACAAGCTCCAGGATAATGCTGTATGAAAAGTGATCTTGGGAAGTTTTTTTGCACGGCTAGTTCAGAGTCTGCTAGTTCTTGTAAGAAGGGAGAAAAGAGAAAGCAGTCTGCTCTCATGAAAATCTATAGTTGAAAGAACTGTGATGTGAGCTTGTAGCTGCTGTGAGAAAAAATGGACCCTTAATTTTTCATCGTATCTTTTCTCTTCCCTTTTTTGTTCTCCTGGTCTTATTTTCTCTCCATCACCTGTCTCCCTAAATCTTTTCTCCTTGCAAAATCCATCAAGCTCTTCCTTTAATCTCTGCTTGACATGTATAAGACAGTTGCTGTATCTAAGAAGAGTGATGTTTGCTAAAGGAAAAACGATGTTTTGAAGACAGAAAATTGAGCTCTAATGTGAGTTCAACCATAATTTTTTTTGTGTCATTGAGTACATTTTATTCTTTACTGTAATTTGGAGTAATGACATTTTATTAACTTCCCTCACAAAGGGATTAAGAGGTTTAATGCGCTAGTTTAATACTTGCAAATAACAAACAGCATCATAAAAATGCTTGGTATTATTAGGAAGCTTCCCTTAAAGTCCTATTTGTGTATTGTGGCACCCAGAAGAAAATCAGCAGATTTACTTCCAGCTTGGTGGACTATTGAGCTTTAATATGCAAAATTAGCCCTGAACACCTTTTCTGTAACAGAAAATGTAAAATGGCATAGCTAAAGGACTTAACAGCACTTCATGAGAACACAAAGGCGCAACAGGATGCCATGTTGTTACCCACATCAGTGCTTTGTACTGCTGAAACAAAGCAGGATAACCTAGCCATAGGCAATTTCTAATCATCCTGTCCTAACCTTAGTGATGTGTTTATTCTGTTGTATCATAACCCTTGTCTTAATAAGGTTTGGAGGAAAAAGCAATTGGTCTTTAGCTGGTCAGCCTCTGTGAGTGAGGATGTTGTCTTCTGCTCTGTCCAGAGCTGCCTGATACTGCAGTTATTGAAGGTCACTGTATGAGTTTGGGTTATGTGTTCTTGTTTTACCAGTCAATGTTGCTGGTCTTGATGGAAATGGAAAGAAATGGAATAATTAACGAAGGTGACCTGACAGTGCTGAAAGATATATTAAATGTGATTAGACCTGACATAAAGAAAAAAATCGATATCTGCGAAGAAAAAAGAAAAGGTAAATTTATTTAATCTGCTGTTTAAGAATAGAGCTGGGATCTATTGTGGTTTTTATGGCTCCATCATTGACAGCTTAGAATTCCAGAGATAAAAGAGATCTTACACTATCCTAGGACTGGCGGAGTGGGTCTTGAAACCTCTGGTTTCTGAAGTTTTTTGCTACTACATTATCCCATCATACCTTCTTGTATCTGTCCTTGAAACACATTCTGTGCCTTGTAAGTGGTCTTCTTCTCCCTCTTCTTTGCCTTAGATGCAGTTTATCTGTTCAGGAAAAAGTGCTGGTTTTGGACCAGCATAGCTTTTCAGTCACTGGAAGAGTCTGGAAGGGACAGTTGACTTGGGGAAACTTGTATTGGGAGATTGTCAGCATTATCTTCTGTTAGCCAGGCTGTTTGCTCTTAGTCAAAGGTAAAGTCCTTGAAGATCCAGTCCTTGGCAAAAGTGTAGCTTTCTGTAACCAGATGAGACATTTCAAGGACTTCACGATATCTGGGCTGTTGCAGCAGAGGTGGTGCCTTCTAATGCCACAGCTTGGCCTTCCTCTCTGGGAAACAGGATTCTCGCTCAATAGCCACTTAGATCTATTTTCCTCATAGCTTCCTTTTGAATGGCTCAGGAAAATGAGTTTTCTTAGACACATTGATACAGCCCATACAGTTTCCTGCAGAGCTACCAACTAGTTTTGCCTGCATGTCTTTGTGCTGCTGACCTCTCCTCGTGTCTCTAAAAGAGCAGAATAAAATTGCCAAGGGCTGCTCCTGTAAGCAAGTCCTGTGTCAGGGGAATGGCTTTTTAGTAGTATTGTTACTATTTTGTCCCCCTTGGTAAGCAGAAAAAGAGCATGTTATGTAGATCTTGTTGCCCTGACAATAAAATTTCATTTAAACATACCTGTGTAACTTGTTGAAGGGGCACTGTGATTTTGTTTCCATGGATAGAGTCATGGATTTGATGATTTCTTAACTTTTTTTTTAGAAAATTGTATTCAAATAACTGTTTTGTTGTTTTGACATCTTCCATTTTGCTGGCATCTTGCATCCTTGTACATCACCTAAAGAGTAGAGTTGTCTGTAGTGGCCTCGGAAGTAAATCAACCACAATCAGCCTTTTATTATCTGTATCTTGCTACCAGTAAAAGAGCAAAGAAGAACTGGAGCACAGCTCTTCACAGCTTCTATAATAGCCAGTAGACTGTGAAAGTGGAACTGTGCTTGGCCCAGCTCTACAAAATGATGGTGTGAAAACCACCCTCCATCTCACTCCTTGTACTGTCTTCTTGAGTGCTGAAATATGCACAGTGGAAGATTTATCTTTTTTTACCTAAAACATCCTATTTATCTCTTCCTTCTAAGAAAATTGTTCTAAGGAAGAACCCAGCTATCCCGTATCTGTCTCTCTGCTGCCGGGGGGACCAGGAACAGAGGGAGAGACAACACACTGGGTGAGAAATACTTCAAGATTACCTTTAAAGTATTTATCCAGCTTCTGGGAGAGGGAGCTTAAACTCATAAGACTAAGCAGATAGAACAGCTGAAAGGGAGGGGTTATGGCTTTATATGTAGGCCTTGGAAAAATTCCTGTTTTCAAAACAAGACTGAGACTTCTTCCTTTCTGGCGACAGGGCTGTCAGCAACCTTTTAAGTAACAAATAAAGCTGTTGTAGGAAGAAAACCAATCTTAATGATAGTGGAGACAGGGACATTAAAATCCTGGCTGGGACACTCCTGGACAGATGGGAAGGGAACAGTCAAACCTGCTACCTCACTAGAATCCCACAAGGACCATCAGAGGGAATGATGGGGTGCAGGAATTTTAACTCTGCACATGCAAATTTGTGTTTCTGGATACTCACCTTCTCCCATGTCAAAATCATGTCCACAGCACAGAGACAGAGGAGGAGGGATTCAGGGAGACAATGCAAATTCCTCTCCTCTCTGATTGTATTCTTAGGCTTTTCCTTTCTTGTTTCTCGGCCCTTGTGATTTTTGCCCTTGGATATTGAAGGACCAGCGATCTGTGTATAGCATATTTCTCTTTTGAATGCTTGTCATTGCCTTCTTAGCAGCTTTTTTGTTTCTACAGCCTGTGGAAACATATACGATGAAAAGTAACCCCCATGGTTACTGTGTGATTCTTAACTGCATTTTTAGCAGTCCTCATTACAGCAGAAAAGGAGCACTGAAGGATGGAGGTAAGTACTTTTAAAATCCAATTACTGGTTTGTTTTTTTCTCTGATAATTCTCCAAGACAATTATCTAATTTTTCCTGTGAAGAAGAATCATGTCCACTGTACTCCTTGGCCTCCAGAGTAACTGAAGTGACAGTCACTGTAGAAATTGGAAATATGGCACTTCCAACAGTTTAGCTGACGGATTAAAGAAGGATCTGCTTTTTGTTCTAGGTAAAAAGCACTGTCTTAATTAGTTATATCTACCAACTAGTGAAGAAGGGATTACTGTTCCACCTTTTCATTTTTTGATTGTATTAAATTCTTAGCTATCATAGAAAAATATTTTTAAGTTCTTAAATTCTCTTCAAAGCTCAAATAAATGCTCTGTAATTTTCCTTAAAGCCTGTCTTTCTGCAATTCACTTTAAAGATAAATAAGGGTTTTTCTTAAAAAAGTAAAATCTGTTTCATGGAAGGACACATCATGGATTTTTAAACTCCATCCAGGCTGTCTGCAGGCTGCTTCCTTCTCAGTTACTTTTTCACGGCACGCACAACAATTAAGTCACCATTTGCTGAGAAGTCTTCAGAGCATTTGTGAGCAGGTTACTCCGCCTTCCTTCTTGCTGCATTGATCATTCTCACAGAATGAGAGACCTAGTTAATTTGAGAGTGGCAGAATTTGTCATTCTAAAGAGGTGGTACTTCCTCACCTTGCCAAGTGTTGTTCTTAGGCATCTGAGATTAAAGCTTGCTTTAACACCGTGAACTTCACTAATTTGTACTGATACATCATATAATTTGAAACCTGTTTTTGTTTTAGATAGCACACCCATTTTTTTTTAAAGCACCCAGTTGTGTTAAAAATTTAAAATGAGGCAAATTAGGCATGGGTTTTTCTAATAGGATTTGGCAGGCTAAGAGTCTGTCCAGGTGAGTTTATGGGTGGGATCTGAACACTTCTGTTAATATCTGATCAGACGCACACACACTGATGTTTCAGCATCTGCCTTGTCATTGTTTATGTTTAACCAGTTCCTTCTGACTTTTTTCCCCAGAGGCTGTGAAGAGGGTTTTTAAGGGGCTTCAGTTTGAAACAGTTGAGCACATGGACTTGGAAGCAGAAGAAATATATATGAAAGTTAAAGAATACAGTGAAAGAGATCATAGAAACATGGACTGTTTTGTTTGCTTCATTTTTTGCCGTGGTGAAAAAGATGAAATAAAAGGCGTTGATGACAAGTTTGTAAATATTAAAAATTTAGTCTCCTGCTTCAGTGAATCTAATTGTCCTTCTCTTGCTGGCAAACCCAAGGTGTTTTTCATCCAGGCTTGCCAAGCTGTTCCAGTAGAAGCAGACGTTCCTGGAGACACTGATAGAGATGCTATCCCTCTGACTTCCAGTGCTGATCTGGCTGATATTCTGGTTGGCATGTGTACACTGCAAGACTCTTTGTCCTTCCACAGTAGTGAGACTGGCAGTGTTTACATTCAGTGCCTCTGTGACAAGCTGGAGTTGCTTTGCCCACAGTAAGTACTGTTTTTAATTCTTGTACATTTGGGGTGTTGCAGACATGCATACTTTAGCGTGCTGTGCTGAAACATCAGTCTTTTGCATTTGTGCTCTATAATGTTTTTTACCTGCAGGGCAGCGGAGAATAGTAATTGTTTTGGAATTGGGCATTGTTATTCTTCTACACATAAGCCAAAGTATAAGGGACTTTCCCTAGTTTGTGGCAAAACCAGGGTTGTAATGCTGAAACATTACACAGAAACAAGTATATGTGTATATGTGTTTTTTAACATTTTTTGACTGCTAGATGATTTTTCTTCCAGTGACACCTGATGAGAGTGAATTTGTTGAGTGATTACACAGACAAAAGAATCAGTATTCTCTAGTAATAATTTTAATTGTTGCCTCCCTCTCATAAACTTGATTTAGAAAATAGAATTTCCCTCGAGACATCACTTTCTCAAGGTGTCATCACTTTCTCAAGAAGACATGCAGAATGTATAGGTTTGGCCCTTTCATCTTGGTGCACTCTTCTGACTGTAACTAAAGCAGGAGACTGTGCTTGCTGGTAAACCAATGCTACTTGGAGGTTGCTTTTATTCCCCCCAAACATACTGAATTCTGTGGTTACACCATGGAGTGTGTAATTGTAGTGACAGGTAGGGTGGGGAGGACACCAGTCTCCCTGAGATACCACTTTATTGGAGCAAACATACATCACTTTATTGGCCATGTTGTGAGACTTTATTGGAGCAAACATACATAACTTTATTGGCCATGTTGTGAGTACCATGTATTTCAAAGTAACTTTTCTTCAGTACATGTATTTCACTGTAATAACTTCTCTTCATTTTTGTTCAAGCGGCATAAATCTCCTAACCATCCTGACAACAGTGTACAAGGAACTGGAAGGAAAAGAATTTAAAGTATGGAAGCAGATGCCAGAAGGAAAATTAAAAATTGAGACACAGATAATAACAACACTACAGAAGCAATTAATCTTCAAAATTCCACAAGGACAGTCAAGTGAGAAGTAGAAAAATCAGAATACCTTCAGTTTAGGAATCACATCTGGAGTGGGCTTCCACAGGGAAGGGACTTTACATGAGAACTTATCTGGATCTGTGTAGTTTGCCCCAGTCCTTTAAGGAGCCATAGGACCTAAATTTTCAAATCTCCATATTTAATCAGTCTTCTGACACCAGGACGTGTGGCAGTCGGGTAAGGCAGTGGAAGAGTACAGAGCTGGCTTTTTGTCCTGCAGAAGCAGTGGAGTATGTTCAGTCTGGGTTTCAAGTGAGGAAGCATGTGAAGGGTTGTAACTGCCTTACCCAGAGGTGAATCACTGGCTGTCTTTGGAAGAGACAATTTTTCATGGAACATAACATCCTGATCCACAAGGACCAAAAAACGATGATTATGATAAGACAGATTTGGTTCTTTTCCTCCAAATATTTAGTTTGTTTTAAACTATTAATTTACTTGGCTAAGCAGCATTATGGTGTAAGTTTTTTAATAAGTAAATGTTCTAACTGCATTTTTTCTCAGTGCTCTCTAAGGACAGTGTGTCATGAATGGCTGCAGAACACTGGAAAGGAGCTCTTTGTACACTTGTTTCTGTTGTAATAAATTGTTTTGTACATCACCTCGGTCTGTGGTGTGTTCTTCTGTTGGATGAACTGTCTGAGGGACAGTCAGCACGACGAACGCTTTTACCTCTGCAGAAGTCATTTTGCTCTTGGGATGTTTGATGGCAGCCACCCCAAGGTGGGCAGATTGATATCCCTTCAACAGCAGCTGGAGACACGGCAGGAAAGAATAAGTTCAGGACTGTCATGATAATGGCAGCTGGTGCCAGTGAGGCCATTCCTACCTTGCATCCTCAGCAATGTGTAGGTGGTATGTGGGAGCTGTATGGGATTCTAACAGCTACATCCCTTTTGAGTTTATAAAAAGATAAAGGATGAATTTGAGACATTTTGTAACTTCTGCTTTTTTCAGTTTGGATTTTTTTGGAAATCCATGTCTAGCCATAAAGGAGGGGTTGTTTATTCAATTCTGCTTCTGAAGTAAAATTTTTTTTTCTGATTCCATGCAATGTGTTGGCAGTTGCTTTTTGCTCCCTTTGTGCTTTTTCACCTCCCAAATAAAAGAGAGATGGCCTGTTCTTAGAATTACAGCTCTGTTCACATTGGGTTCATAAATAACAAATAGACATTACAAGCACTGTGTAAATGATACTGCAGCAAAGGTTAGGAGAAGCTGTTACCAGGTATGGTGTGGTTGACATTGGGTTAACCATTTAGGAAATGTGGCAACAATTTATTTACAATTGTTATTTTTTTCATCAACAAGACATGAAGTTAGCAATTAGATTTGTGGATGTTGCTGTATGATAAGGAAATACAGCTTCAATTAAATAACTGCTTCTTGTGGGAGAAACTTGCTGAAAGGTGATAGTTGGTCCAGAAGTGAAGTTGTGAATCCACAGCATGTCTGTATCTCGTATTTCTCTGTGTCAAAGTTCACTACATTCAGACCAACTTCTTTCAGCTCTTCTACATGAGGAGGAATTGGATATCCAATTTACTTATTTGCTATATTTGCTGCAGCGTAGGATTTTCATTTAGTAGGATGAGAGAGACATAGGTATGCTCACCATCATGACATCCCCAGTGGTGGTGGAACATGTGGGTTGAAGCCAGCTCAAGCCCACTGATCTTTTCAAGTTTTAAGTATTTTTATCAGTTGTCCAGGTTTTATCCCCTTATTTGGGGTTGGGCAGAGCCACACATTCATACCCTCCATGCTGGTCTGACTAGCTCAGGAAGACATTAGTCTTTTTTAATTGCTACGGTTACCCTCCAGTCTCCCTGGTGTTGAAGTAAATGGACCTTTATGATCTGTTCTTCCCTGAGATCATGTTTTCTGCGCCTTGTCCTCTGAGCTGTCCTCCACTGTGTGTACATATGTGTGTGGGGGTGCTGGTCAGTCGCACCCTGTCATTAAATTGGCTTGGTGTTTTGTTATCCCCGTTAAAATCAGGCCACTTTCATAGTAACCATTATCTCTTGCTGATGAAGACCTAATAGAAGGAAGAGAAAAACCTGTCAAAGTCCTCTAAAGGACCTTGGGAAACAGCCATACTGTGAATTTATATGTGGCTCATGCAGCGATCAGGGAAGGAGAAAATGCCTTTTGAGTTTTATTGTTCTGAGCAAAGTATGCTCAGACACACCTGCAGCACGGTGGCTGGCACATATCTGTGCCCCTCCCACAGAGCTGAGCAGTAAGAAGGAAGTTGGTTCTGCAATTTCTTAGCTTTGGTTTTCCTCTGTAGCACAACTTATGGAATGGTGAAGGGCAATTGCCTTTACTCTGAAGACCCTCAGCTTCGTTTTTCACTTTGCCTGTCCTCCCTTTTCTTTCCTCCTAGCTCATGGCTGGGAGGCCAAATGCTGTCACAAAGCAATCCTGGCACTTAATTTTATGTTTTGGTTTTAGGCAACAGAAGCACTGCCACAGAAAGTAGAGCCAGAAGGCTGGGAGGGAAGAGAAGGTTGGGGAGTTGAAATCCTGCAGGCCTTAGGTGAAAGCAGGCAAGATCAGAGAGATGTTATTCAAAAAGGAAAACATTTAGAAGAGCTGGGGAGGACTGTCAGCTTCCAGGGCGGATATTATGCTATCTAATGGCATGAATCCTTACCCAGACATTTGCATTTTGCTACCTGTTCCTTCAGTTTTACAGCAGTTTCCCAGAGAATGGTTTACGCTCACCTTCCGTGGGAATTTTGTCACTGCCTCCTCGGAATGGTTTTAGGGTGACTTGCTAAGGTGGGATGGGCTGGTGGGACGTGTGAGGAGCCTGCCTGTGTTCAGCCGGCTGCCAGCTTGTCCCATGGCACGGGCTGCTGCGAGTATCCTGCCACCTATGGAAGGGTTCACTCTTAGCTCTCAAAGCAGTGCAAATTCAGGTACTGACGAGTTTTGATTTGTTGAACTGTTGGCTGTGTCTGTGATCTCCAAGAACACCTGCACAAAATTCTGAAGACCAGGGAGAAGTGGAAAAAAAATACACCCCATTAAGGAGATTAGGCCACGCAGCAGAGAGTCCAGAGCCATATTTTTCTCTGGAACTGCAGGGTGTTCAACCATAGCTGGTCAGCCTTTTTATTCTGACTCCCAACTAACATGGGCATGGTCCTCCAGAAATCTCTTTTCAGCTAGAGATACGTCAAATTATGAACAGGAAATGTCATGTTTAGTCTGAAATTACTTCTGTGCAATGTGTTAAAAAATGTAGGTGAGATCTTTGGGAATTCCTAGATACTGATTTCTGTGTGTCCTTTCTGTAAGCCTGTCTTTGCATGTCACTCTATCTGTTCCGTTATTCACAGCCATTAGAATTCCTCAGGCCCCAAACATGGCTGGCTCTTGTGGGTGCCAACCATACATTTCTAGCAGGTGGAATGTTATCCTGCGTGTGTCATCTAGCTTGGCCTAAGTCTTCTGTATTCATTTTATATTTGTGTAGCCAGTTTGTGTTTAGGCCTGATTTCTTCAGGTGTATCAGTGCAGAGAAGGATCCAAACCTCCTTTAGTCTGTTTGCTAGAAAAATCTTGTTTTGGCAGGACTTGAGGATATGTTAGCTTATGGCATGTTGAGAAGTGTCTTGCTTTTCAGATTCCTTCCATCTTCGACTGAACTTGCCCGGGATGCAGTAATCAACTATCTTGCGTAAGGTTTCGAACATTGATAAGCCACTGCTGTGAAAACAATATAAAAATTTCTCCTAAATATATTGTCAAACTGGTTTTTACTGGTTTTTTTGTGGGGGGGAGGAAGGGATGCTGGTTTCAAATCCGTGCTTAGGGAGAACACTGCAGAGTACAGATGCTCTGAGGGTTGGTCTCCAGCTCGAAGTGAGAGGATGTTAAGGTTCAGTTTCAGAAGGATGAAATGCCAGCTGGTAAAATCTCTTTCCCTGCTGCTGTGAAATACCACCTGTCCAGGCGGTGCAGCATCCCAGGGCCTTACGCCGTGGCAGGGCGCTCCGGCCGCTCCGCTCCCCCCGCTCCGCTCCCGCGGGCGGAGCTGCGCAGGGCCGGGAGGGAGCCGCGTTCCGTGGCGGGCGGGGAACGCGCGGCCTTCTCTGCCAGCGGCCCCCGAGGGCCCGCAAGGAGGAAGGCGGGTCAGTGGCACTATAAAAGCTTCTTTCTGTGTGTATTAAAACGCCAATGGCTTGCGAGCGGCGGCTGCAGAGGCAGACCTTTGGGTCCGCACTAGCGGGTCCGCTCTGCTCCAGGACGGGCTCAAGAGCAGCCGGCGCTTCGGCGCTGCGAGCGGAGGGGACCTCAAACCTGCCGCTTCCCGGGGATCGCGGCGGGGCTGGATCCGGACGGACCAACCCACAGGGAAGCGGCGACACAGCCGCGCCCC
>VWZG01010250.1:23660-55960 GCA_013396735.1 Grallaria varia
TCCAGCCCGCAAGGGCGGCGCTGCGGGCCCTGCCGGCGGCGGGGCCGGGCCGGGCGCGGAGGGGACGGCGCGGTAAGGGGGTTGAAGTGTGCTCAGGGACCTGCCTGGTGCAACAGTGCCCTCCACTTCTCTTTCCAGGTCCTTGCTCTTTCAGCTCTCAGAAGACATCACCAAAGATGAGCTGATGTCTTTCAAGTTGTTTTTAGACGGAACGTTGCCAAAAAGCAAGCTAACCCCTGAGACCGTAAGAATTTAATACTTTTTTTTTAATGAATATTATAATCCATAGAGGGAGTAGGGTTGCTCATGCGGGGGACGGGCGTCACTTTTCTTTATGGTGTCACTCTTAAGGTGAAAGCAGGACGAGAAAAGGGGTGCCCCTGGGAGCACGCGGGACGTGTCCATGCTGGTGTTGGCACAGTCTTCGCAGCAGCGGCACAGCCAGCCGTGTGCCAGGCACCCGGGGGTCACAGCCGAGCACCACACGGGCTCAGGACACTCGGGGGCTTTAAGCAGTGAAAGGCTGATGGGCACATTCACTCATCTTGCCCAACTGACTTTTTTTTTTTTCTGCTTTCTAAGCCATTATCAAATACAGAAAGTCACCCACTGTGGGCATGGTTTTATGATTTTGTTCTTTTTATTTCCAAATACAGAAAATCTAAGCAGCAGATCCTTAAGAAGGCTAAGGCCAATGACCTTAGACTGTACAAAGAGCCTTGCAGGAGATCCAGTGCTCTCACAGTGTCCCAGCCTACAGTTCTGACTGCTGGGTACTTTGTTCTGTATAATGAAAACTTTGAGGATTTTCCTTCTTTTCCTAGAGGAGAGACTGTGACCATGTAGTGACAGCTGTTCTAGTAAATGCTTGGGGTGACAACTGTGCTCTGCCACTCACTCCACTCACTGTTGGACAACAGCTTCTGTCCCTCAAGTCCCCTTTTGCTTCAGGGTAATCTCTACACCATCCTTGTATGGTTATAGTCCTTTTGCCGTTGCTTAAGACAGTCACTGCAGTGATTCTTGTGTTTCACTTAGAGGCACGAGATAGCCACTGGAAGTCAAATGAATGAAAGCATTCAAAATGTTATTACATATTCCTGTATGACCACTGTTACATCTCCTGGGTTAGATCTTATAAGATCTTGGCACCTCTGAGTTGCTGAAGGGAAATGAGTATGTTTGGAGATGTTTTTACTTAACAGTACTTTAGGTTTTGTTGAACTAGGTTTAACTGGCACAGCTGAGGCCTCAACTGAGCTACCAGTCAGCTGAACTGACTCCGTGGGTCGCATGTACTGTCAGTACATTAAAGTTTAGGTGCACGTGCTTCAACTTCACTCCCAGTTGCAGCATGGAGTGCCCAAAGAGCAAACTGCCTTTCTGATTACCCAGACAATGCTTGACATTTTCATTGAGATGGAGAAGAAGGGGCTTCTGGGAAAAGACAACCTCGGCTTGCTGAAGAGTCTCTGTGAAAAAATTAACATCAGCCTGTGGAACAAAATTGAAGATGGATTAAACCTATTTGGTAAAACAAAACAGCCTCTTCCCCTTAGTTATTCTTGAAGTAACACATAGGTATCATACAGGACTAATAATAAATGCTTTTAAGGTCAAGAAAAGATGCTCATCACAGAGGAAGAGAGGGGCAGCGCAGGAGGCCCTGAAGGGTGCCTGGCATTACCTGTGGCACCTGAATTTCGTGGCAGTCATAGTGACTCTTCCCGGGTAAGTCAGTTTCTTAGAAACTTCATCATTTTGTCTTAGAAGAGATCACCCCTCCATGAACTGAACAGTTGTTTTAAGACCAACTGTTAAAAGCACTGTCTAGAAAAAGAATGCACCACTCTGCATCCTTTATTCTGAAGCTATGTCACAAGCACGGTTACATCTTCAGAAACACCTGCACGGGGAGCAAGGTAGGCCGAGTTCATTATACCAGGAAATCCTCAGGGGGCCGATGGCTTGGCACGGAGCTGTGGGTGAAGGCAGCACCCTGTGTGGGCTGGGCATGGCAGGGGTGGTCTGGGGTGGGTGCTGTCGTGCACAGACTCCCCGAGGCTCTGGGGTACTACATTGCCAGGTCCTGGGAGCAAGGCTGTACAGGGAGAGCTGCCTGGAGAGGAAGGCATCTGGCTCTGTACCCTGCTGTGCCCTGGAGGAGAGCACAGTAGTTTCACCAGCAGTCTTTCTTTTCAACAGCTTGAAGCTTACAAAATGACTAGCCGACCCTGTGGAGTGTGCCTGATCCTGAATAATCACAATTTTGCAGAAGCTAGGAAAGGAGTGCCAGAAAACCAGTACCTGAAGGACCGGAATGGGACAGAGGTGGATGCAGGTATGGTGAATGTTAAAGATGTGTTTGCGAATCGTTGCAAATAGAAACCTTGTTTCTTTTTCTATATTAAAGGTCTGAATTTCAGTCTTCCCTTTCCAGGATACTTTTGTTGTAGTGGCTCAGTCGGCTCTGTTTGCTGTGCTGACAAGCCCTAGTCAACTTAAGCCTTTACTGGTTGACATAGAATAATTTTTCAGCATTTTATAGTTTTCCTGAGTTTACTGCAACCTTAAACAGCAACCTGAGCCTGGACTTTACAAGCTTGGCTAGCTTTGCATCAGCCTTTTGCATACTTCTTCTAAAATGTGCAGAATTGGAAACAGATCTGCTGCTGAACCAGACTTGGGCGTTAACTGTTCAACATCCAACTTTAAGAAAACAAAAGGGAGGGAGGATGTTGGTATTCAGGGGCCTGATTTTAGCAGGCTGTCCTGCAGCAGCAAAGCTCGTGGCAGGGCCTAGGATGTGTGAGATCAGTGCATTTGCACTATCTGTGCCAAGAGATAAAATCCATCAGTGGGCCTTCCCTGATTGAACTGAACTCCAGCTTATTTCAAGAGTCAGAGCCAAGGTTTCTCTTCCTGTGACAGGGGTACCACCCAAAGAGGTAGTGCTGTCCTCTTGGTTAAAGCAAATGCACTGTCCAACACCTTTGGAGAGACAAAGGGACTAGCTGTAAAGTGGGCAGGGGAAAGAGATACAGCTTTTTTAATAGTTCTACATGCTTCCAATGACAATTAAGGGAACTCAGTAGAGATATGATTAGTGATTACACTACTAGATTATTTTCAGACCAGGTATGTAACTACCAGGATGTAGTCATGTAGCAGGATCTTAAAAAAACCCAGTTAAGTCTAGAAATACAATTTGTTATTTGCAGATTCCAACTTTCATATAATGAAATATCTCCAATTTCCTTTCTCTTTACTGTCTAGCGGCTCTGCGAAATGTCTTTAGCAAACTTCATTTTAGAATAGAAGAACATAAAGACCTCACTGCAAAGCGAATCCGTGAGACTGTGAATGCCTTACAGCGTCAAGACCACACGGACAAAGACTGTTTTGTTTGCTGTATCCTGTCTCATGGGAAAAAAGGCATTATATATGGTGTTGATGGGCAGGAAGTACCTATTCGGGAACTGACCACTTCTTTCACTGTACAGAATTGCCCCTCACTTGCTGGGAAACCAAAAGTCTTTTTTATTCAGGCCTGCCAAGGTGATGCTTGCCAGAAAGGTGTGAGCATGGAAGCAGATTCAGGAGAGCAAGATGCTTCTGTGGAACGAGGCACAAGCTTTCAGCTCGACTGCAACCCCACCGAGGCAGACTTCCTCCTGGGCATGGCTACCCTGCAAAATTATGTTTCCTACAGAAGTCCAAGGGAGGGGACCTGGTACATACAGGCATTGTGCCAGCACTTGGAGTCCCGCTGTCCTCGGTACCTATGTTTCCATAAGCTTATTTTTGACAACACTTGTATTTTCCTTCTGAATGACAGGAATGTGATTTGAATACAGAGGTAGATGATGTGCACTTGGAGTGAAAACAGTAATGTAGGACAGAGCAACACCATGCACAGTTCAGAGCAGCTTAGCTGACTGCTTTGAAACAGGAGCATTAGCTCTGGTATAGATTGAGACAGATGAGAATGTGGTACTTTTTTTTTCTGTTAACTGCCTCCCTAATATAAACCCTATTCTTGTCTTTACAGAGGAGAAAGTGTAGTCAGCATCCTGACAGCAGTGAATCGAGAAGTGAGCAGAAAAACTGGTGAGCGGAATGCAGAGAAGCAGATGCCACAGCCCATTACCACATTACAGAAGCAGCTCATCTTTCCTGTCAACTAAATGGGAGAGAACTACATGGCAGAGGAAGCTGCAGTAGTCTGGGATCAGCTGTATCAAGCTA
This sequence comes from Grallaria varia, assembly GCA_013396735.1. Classification (NCBI taxonomy): domain Eukaryota; kingdom Metazoa; phylum Chordata; class Aves; order Passeriformes; family Formicariidae; genus Grallaria; species Grallaria varia. The sequence continues at coordinate 27,909 of VWZG01010250.1, forward strand.
AGAATTTAGTAAAACAGACTTCCAGTGTCTGCTCTTACTCCAACAGCAGATACTATTATTGAAAATACAGCTGAGGAGAAAAAGCCTTTAAGAAATTTCTCTTAGGATGTGTGACACTTTATACTGGAGAGCATCTCTGAGCTGGTCTCCAGTGTGTGATTTGCTGGCTAAAGTACACTCGGTATCCTCTTGTCAGTAGTTTGTTTAGTAAGGTACCTTTCTAAGACAAATTTTAAAAGACAACTGCTGTGACGCCTTGTGTATTTTATGCCTAACTTTTGCAAAATAAAGGAGGGAGTGCTGCAAATTTTATGATATAATCAGCTCACATCTGTGTGTTTTGTTACTTCTCCCCATCACTTCAAATCATTCCTTCTTCATGGCTTGGTACACCTCCGGATAAAATCAAGCACTTGTCCTCCAGCATCCTCAGCAGGATCTGTCTGTGAGCGTATTTCAACAGAATACACTTTAACAGTGAAAATCAGTTGCTCTGGTACAGCATAATGTTTGAAGATGTCCAGTTATGCTGTGTTCACTTATCTTGCTGATCTTTGAGTCTTAGTTGTAAGCACAGAAAAAGTCACTTGGTAAGTACCCAGCTCCTTAAAACATGTTATATTGCCTCCTGTGGTAAGCTTGCACACAGAACAGTTTCAGTCTCTACCCTCATTTGATCACAAATACATAGGGCTGACATAACATCAGCTACTGAGATGAGAAAAACAGTGGAGGTGTTAGACCACACTATAGTGCTTAATGCTGTGATGCGAGAGGAACATATTAGCTGCTGTAAAATAAGGGACGGAGAAAACCCAAAGCACCACTCCCACACCAAAAAAATCTCAAAGTAGCAGCAAACAAAGGGATTCATTTAAATTGAAGCTCAACATTCAAATATTGTCTAGAGGTTGATGAGCAGTTCTTCAGTTGTGAAGTTTTTAATTCTCAAGTAAAAGGCTTTTCGAAGTGCAGCAGAAGGTTCTCTGTAAGCGTCCTGTTAAGCATCACACATTTGCTATGCAAAATCAGACCAGAACTTGTGTTGCACATCTGCCACCCGTACCTGCTTAGGTATAAACATAACAGCACAGCATGATCCCAGTTTTAAAATCCATTTCTTGGCTTCTAAAGCCACCACTTCTGCAGATACCAACTCACTAACTTTGTATATAACAATCACTACATTTTAGCCACAGAAAGCCTAATTTTAGGCTTGTTAAAGAACACTGTAGTATGGAAGATGACATCTGGAACAAATCACATAAGATGACCAGTATACTGAAAAATGACATGTTATACATGTTTATTATCAAATTTACATTCCAGAAACAACAGTAAGTGCAAAAAGCAGATGAAAAAAATACCATGAAAATCCCAGACTGTTAAACATTGTGTGTAATCCCCTCACGTAACAGCCAAATGAAGCCCAAACCCAATTACTCTCCTTCCTTCCCTGCTGCTGTTCTACTGAAGTAGATATTCAGCTTTGACCACAGGTATTTTGAGCATGCAGGTATCACTGAGTTTATCAAAAACAAACAGTGAAACTAGAAAGCATTAAGCCTGTGCTTTGTTTAAGACAGTCTGAGTAAAGGAACTTTCTGTCTCTTGTAACTTTCACAAGCATGGGTAAGTCCTTTCTAGCATCTGTTTTTGACCCAAACCTGCAAGATAACAGAACCTTGCTGAAATGCAATTCTTCATTCCGTCTGGGTTTACCTCCCACTCAAACAAAAGGTCTGGTGCAGGATCTCAGCTATTTTAGTCATGCAAGTTTGTCACCTCTTACAGGAGACAACAGAAGCCAAATGGTTTCTAGAATGATGGCACCTTCTAAAATGTTCTCAGAAACACGTTATTAAAAAAAGTTTATCTTCAGGGGTTTGGCACAAAATGGTAAACTTGGAAGGAGTATGAATTTTCCCTGTTGCTCCAAGCTAGGGATGTATATACGAAATGTGCGTGACCATCTGAAGGTACAAATGCATGACAGAATTTCAACAATGCACCACAGCATCAACCAACTGGATAAACACACAAACACAATGGTACACAGGTTCTTCCATTTTCTTTTTGCCTCATGTAAAGTATCTGATGATACATCTCATCCTACAGAAAAACAACCAAGTATTGTTTAAACTGAACCAGTTTATATTGTTGGGCTGTGGAATACGGAAGCATCCCAAAGAGAAACATGCATTTAATTTATACGCTTTCAGGTTAGAGGAATTCTGCCTTTGCTGATTTACTACTCTGCTAACACACAGGATGATCCAATGGCTGGGGTTATCAAATGAAGCCAGTTAGGAACACAGCATAATACCTTCTGTAACTTACATGGATTCCTACACTAAACACACATTAAATGGACATACTCTGACAGGCGACACACTTCTCTGTTGATAGCAAACTGTCTCATCTTTTGTTAACTCGTTGTTTCCCTACAAGTTCCAGACACACAGGCAGACGTACCTGTCTCAGTTCACTGGAGACCCCTCCTGCTATCACTCTCACCTTATGTAGCTAGGCAAGACATAGCTAAACACATACAAACATAAATACTTACAGGAAAAAATTAAATATTTTTCATTTAAAAAACAAGATGAACCCGTATATAGTCTTTTAAATAAAATTAACCGTTTATAAGTGTAAGATTTTGCTTAAAGAGCAAAAGGCAACTCCAGGAGTTCCTGAATATTTCTGTGCGCTGCGGACAGACAAGTTTCTGCTCAGAATCCCTGTGCAAGTTTGAAGTGGTTACACCTTTTCCTTTTACAAAAAAAACCCAAAACTTTTATCAAAGAGTCATCAGAAGATCTATAGAACTGTAAAAGCAGAAAGGCCACGTTACAAATTTCCTATAAATAAGATTAAGAAGCTTCTTTTCCTGCCCTGCTCCACTCAACCCTGCAGCAGCAAGGGTGCTGATTATGGTGGATATGCCTTACAGCAAATGCCGATCAGTGTAATTGCACCGATTCTTCACACCATGCATCCAGACAGCTGCCACTTATGTCCCACCTACACAGAGAGGCAAGGTAAACTTCATTGTTTTATCTAATTGTATGGAAACCAAAATAATTTTATAATGTTGATCGGTATAGTGAAAATCTACATGAAGATTAAGAACCTATTTCCATTCAGGTCACTAGCAAAGACCTATTCCTCCAAACAATTTTGGGAAACCTTTTCTTCTTTAAGTTACACAATAAATCTACTGTTGATTGTTCAGTTATGACTAGAACCTTGGACAGGAAGGAATCAAAAAAGCAGCATGGGCAGTACTATTTTGATGATTACCACTCAGAAGCCAGATTTCTAAAATGGAGCTCTCTTTTGAGTTCGAAAGTCTGCCTCAGTTACGTTCAGAACCACGTTCCATCATCAAAACACCGGATTTCAATATTCCTTGAAATGCTACAAAGAACACCAGGGTTTTTTTTCCTGACCCTAAATACAGACTGGCAAATTTTGCCCCTAATGAAATTGTTTAAACAAATTCTGCCTAAAATCATAAATAAGTGAATGAAAGGCAAAAAGTTTACTGCAGATCTCCCAAATACATAGAGAATGCCTACTTGTCATGAGAAGAGGCAGGTTACTGAACTTCCAACACGTCTTGAAGTAAATGCTCTCCACTTATGTCAAATAAAAAGAAACCCTGAATCAAGCACCTCAGATTTATTTCCCTTTGCAAGACTGAAATGTGCCTGAGATGTTTGTGTGTGTGTGTGTGTGTGTGTGCAAACATATCCTCATTTAAACAGATGCACACTACATTTTGGAAAGATTTCTTAGCTTGAAGTTTTCACCCCAGTACACACTTGCCCGCTTCTTAATTCGTATTCATTGCACGTTCCTCTGTGTGCTTTGTTCAGAAGCTCTGAGGAAAAACTTAACCTCTGTTAATACCTCACTAGCACAACTGCACTATTTCAAAATATAAAACCTGACCGCCAGTTTCTGTGTTTGTAAACTGAAGTATTGTGTTCTAACACAGACCTACATGTTCTCTCCCCTCCTTCTCAAAATAAGAGTACAAAAGAGCACAGTTTCTGAAATGGGAAACACAAGAATAAAAAAAGTTTTCAGATTTGTTTGTTACAGAGAGGAATTTGGACCAATAGTGCTGGTCAGACTGACTGTTATTTTAATAACATATTTAAATTGTGTAGCCTGACTGCTAACAACTAGTAAAATACTATGATCATATGGTGGAAAAAAGTAGGACACCTGCAAGACAGTCCTACACACACAGTTTAAAGGGTTAAAACACTGACAATGTCTACAGTAGTCTCTTGCTTAAGTTAAGACAGATGCTGAAGAGGGTCTCAAAATTAAGCTTTGGTTTTTTTCTTTCTTATCTCCCACAAAAGCCTTCTTTTTCAAACCCAATCAATGTTCTTTTGCTCTTTAATCCCAACACTTCTCTCCCTCATCTTTAACATGCACATGCCTTCTCCAACCCTTCTGTAACACATCTAGCGATGTCTGCACTGGGTGTTCATTCCCTCATATTATTTACTATGCTCTAAGTCAAACAGTTTTCAGACCAGTTAGTCTTCCTTTAGCATATCCATTTTTGATGACTGTGTGCAAGCTGGAGCTCCCAGTGCTCCAATCATGGCTGGAAGACTCTGGTTTCTTCTCAGTCCTGACATTAAGTTGCTACCTGCATTTAAAAACCCAGCTGAGTCCTGCCTCTGCAAGCTAACCTCTGGCCCATGATTCTTCCCATGGTCCTGTGTTTCAGGGGGCTTGATCACCCTGGCAATGCCCAGCCTCTTCAGTCTGTCCACTAGGTTCATCTTCAGCTGGCCTGTGTCTGTGTTACGGGAGGGCTTCAGGCCATACATTTCCTGCAAGAATGTTTCTGCTGGTCTGGAAGCCAGGAAATTTTCAGAGTGATGCACTCGAGGCTCAAATGGTGGCGGGGAAGGACAGGGTGAACGTGATGGAGAATTTGGTGGTGTAGAAGGAATGGGAAGAGTTCGAGGGGGTTGTAGCAAAGGCAGTTTTTCTAAGATGGGGCTGTCGTAAACCTTGGCAGAGATGCCTCGTTCTTGCAAAAGTTTGGCCAGACTGCTTGTGCTGCTGAAAGTAGTAGTTGAGTCTCTTCTGTTGGTGAGAAATTCTCCGATACTAAGTCTGTAAGGGATGGCTGGAGTGCTCACCACTGGGTTTCCAGCACTGCTGCCAGTGTTTCCCAGTGAAAATGGAGCACCCATGGAGCTGAAATTAAATAAAAATGAAAAAGAGAATATACACACATTAGACATCTTTATACCTGCTCTGCTCTGTATTATTACACAGAAGACTCAAGATAAAGCAAACTATTGCTATTAGCTGTGACAGTTTCAGCTTTAGTAGACTCAGAAGATCACTGATACTGTATTAGAATATCAACATGATTGTCCAACTAGTTTAAAAGAAATATGACAGAATTGGAAAATAAATTATCATAGGTTTTTTTTAAACACTAGGTGTATGATATAAGGCATTTGCTACTTAAGAGTTAAAATCTATTTCCTTTAAGTTACCTTAACCTGTTTTAACTCTCACTTTAGGGAATACCAGTTTCCCTTTGTAATTACAACTATTTGTATCAGTAACATCCTATGTGTTGCCTAGCACTCTTGGTATTTTTTAAAACTGGTTCATATACCAGAAGCCAGAAAGTAACTATTTAATCCTATGCAGCAATATTTAGGATGTCGGCAGTCCTCATACCTGGGAGTAACTTGAGTGACATCAGATGGGTGGAGGATCCTACAGGTAGTAAAGGTAAATGTGGAATTTGTTGAAGACAGACACTTCCCTGGATTTGAGGCTGTAACGTAAAGAATTTACATCCATTGAGGATAAAAACAGAGGCAGATAAGAACTAATCAAAGTTTAAGACAATGTTATTATCACAGCTGATTTTTTAGTCTTTTTTAAATTAAAGAACAAGGAGAGCGAAGACAGCATTGTCACATGGTCAAAATACTTTCCATAGAGAAAAGGCCACTGCAAAATAAACCCAGGAAGAAACACTAACCCTGCCTCTTACCGGTGAGCGGTACTGCTGCTGAAGTAAGAGGTGGCAGGAAAATCCCTGCCACTGGCTTTGCCAGTGCACATTTCTTTTCCTCCGGGAAGGACTGTTGTGCTTGAAATGTTATGCCTCCTTCGCTTCCTTCCCCATCATCCTCCTCCAGGTCAGAGATGTGGTGCACAGTGTCATCAGACAGAGGGGTAAAGCCTTTAGTAACAACACCTGGTCTTGGGTCAAGAATGGTGCCTAGGTTGGGACGAGCAAGCTGCTGCCAATGAAAAAGGGTCTGAGATCCTGGTGTGACAAAAGAGGAGAGACTCAGAGAGCTGTTACCTACTACTGTAATGAGTTACAAGAATTCATCAAAACCACTGCAGCCGGCTGGTGCTGACACTGTGATCCACATGATGCACTTGGATGGCAGTGCTGGGAAGCAGCCAAACACTTAGCCCCGTGTAAGAAAGCCAACCAGAAAATGATACTGACGAGCTGGCTGGCATGGAGCCTACCAAATGCTTCCAGTTACTGCACATCACACCTAGCTACATACACACCAACAGTGACTTAGCTGGTGAATCTCAAATCATTTTCTGCTGATGAGAGGAGGAAGATCATCCTCTTACCTTCAATGGGTTTGACAATTTGCAATTTTTCTGGTAGGAGGACACGGAGATTACTACAGCTGGCAGAGAGATCAGTGAATTCTGAGTTTGTCCCCGGGGAAAAAGAGCTTTCTGTTGGTGTACTAAAGCCACTGGCCTCTTCTTTCTGCTCAGCCAACAAGTGCATTTTTCGGTCCCACTCCTCCTCAAAGAACTGCTTCTCACTCAGGTAGTTCTGACGGCGAAGGGAGAGCCTGTGCAGAGCTGTGACCAAGTCATTGTCTCCAGGGCTTCCCGGCTGGCCAGGAATATGAGTGTCTCTGTGAGAAACATCAAATAATAATAAATATTAAGACCATTAAATTAACTATGTCTCTATTATACTGCAGAGGTCCAGTCTGGATTTAGTTTTGAAAGAAGGTAACAGGATGTGTTTCCTACTTCAAATTCTTCTCAGAGCTGCTCTGCTGGGCCACCCGTGCGTGGCTCTCCAAATGGTGCACACCAGACTGGAAGGGCTTTGCTGTCATAACAGCACTTGACCGATTAGATCCAGGGATTGGCAGTGGGGCAGGAAAGGAAGAGGAGCGGCCACGAATGACATTAGCAGTCTTGACAGTGTCAAATACTCGCTTCTGTTGGCACCTGCAGAAAGACAAGCAAACAAAAGTGGTTTTCAGAATCAAAAAAATATAATCAAGAAAAAGCTCTGAAAAACAGACTTTCAAAAGTCTGCAGAGACCTCAGTAAAAAGATGTCCAGAAAAACAGGACTGACTGACCCATCTTTTCCGGAGAACTACTCTGTTAAGTATCAAAATTACCACTTATTTTAACCTAAAAGACCTGAACCTCTACTGATAACTGTTTTAGAATATTCAGAAGTATATATTTTATTTATTATTTCTTGCTCAGAAGTATGAAATCCAGGAAGATGTCTTCAGGGTTTTGGAAACTGTTATCAGTCTTTCAGCTATAATTTCATTTGTCTGGGAATTTTTTTACATGCATTATATATATTTTATATATATTATATTATAAAAGGGATAAAACTAGTCCTGTGCATCAGAGAATTTAGATCAAAAAAATCTCAATATTTAAAGAATGAAATTACATCCTTTTAGCACATTCTCAACTTCTTTGTAGAATCAACTAAGAATAGTAGGTTTCAAAATTGAAAAGATTACAAGTACTGAAACCTTTTTTTATTAAGGTATGTTGAAAACTTATTATAGAGGGAATATACATGATTACAGATTCCCAGAAATCAGTTTCACCTTAGTTAATACAAGTCAATGGAATAATAAAAAAATAGCACATAGAGATCTGAAAACATACTTTTGCTTGGAGAGAAGATATTCATCACCCTGACTCAACTCCTTCCGCATTGTCCCTTCAATTTCCGCTGCAAGGGAGTCCTAGAGAAAAATGAAAATCACAAGAGCTGACAAATTAGATTCAAGTCTTCCTTCTAAAAATTTTAGCAGAAAACATCAGTAAAAATTGCTTTTAAAAGTCTCCTTTTGCTTGCCCAGTATCAGTATGCTTCAGACAAACCCTTCTGGCTCTGAAGGAAGGGCATGGGAGGCAGTTTTCCACCATAACTGCACCTGTGTGTAACCACTATGGGTCCAGTTTTCATTAGCAACATCTGCTTTTTTCTGTTATGTTGATTTCTTTAGTTAAGCTACAATTGTAAGAGCACTTCTTACAAGGCCAAGCAGGTACAAGTGATTCTGTACACAAAGAACAACCAACCAAAACCTGGTGAATGTCCAGCATAGCCCACATATTTTGAGTAATCAGAACATACCTGACACTAACACAAAGTGGAAAATAAATGCCTTTAACCTTTTTCCATCAGTTTAGTCACCTTTGGCAGTTAGGTCATGCTTTACTGATGATGTTTAAAATCTAATCTCACAAGGACATAAAATTAAATCATCAACTACATAAAGGAAAAAATACTCTTTAAACTCTTGAAAAGATGCCATGTTTCTGAAAGAAACACTGTCACATTATAAAATTCACAGCAGCACTGAACAATACACTAGCACAACTGAGCACAAGCTGTGGAACATGCCAATTCCCTTATTAAACAGAAATGGCATATAAAAAGGAAAAATAATTGTAGTACCACAATGTGTCAAGTGAATGATTACCTTCCAAATACATAAAATTCTTGTAAGGGTACACACTGAAGAACTGAAAAACCATTAGATCAGTCCCTTTGCCTACTACCAAACATGTCCTGCAGCAGCTCCTGTAATGGCTGTTGTGCTCCTAGAGCTGTGTGCTACTGCAGGCCGTGTGTGCTGTGCTAGCAGTGTTTGTTACCACAGGAAATGCTCCGCGTGACTGCGAGTGGCAGAGACAAGCAACAGAGCTGGCTCTGCTGCGCAGCAACTTCACTTCTTCCTGGGACTCGTGCAACATCCCCAGACACTCTGCGTTCCGATCCTGCAGCTCGTGGAGCTGAAAGAGAAAAGAGGCCATCTTGAGATCTTGTCAGAGAATGAAACCGAATGCACTCATACAGAAACCTATATTGGCTGATTCAACTCTGTAATACTCTCCAGCTGCATTGGCACATGTCAGCATCTGGAATGGGCAAGAGTTGGCAGAGCATCCATACCAATTTTAGTGGCAACGCATGAAGTCCATATTAAGATTCAAGGGGAAAAAGTAGGAAAATACACTGAAAAACTCTGCAAATACAATAACCACCAATGCAAAAGAAGAAAAAAACAAAAGAAGTGCCTTAAAATCTAATCAACTACAGTACTGCTGATATAATCAGTAATATCCTCACTAATACACTTTTTCTCATAACCACCAAGAATAGTAAGACACCTACTTCAAACACCTTCATTGCCTTTCATACTCCCGTGAACTACAAAGCTGTGTAGACTTAAATAAAATAATTACTCTTTTCCTTCAATCATATGACTTCAACCACAATGGAAGATTAAGAGTCCTGCATAATTAAAAAGCAGTAGTTCCCATTTTCTCCCTTATCTCTTTCTCTTGTATTCTATTCCAAACATTTATCCAAATGTATATGTATAGAAGCCTAAAGTACCTCTGCGGTCAGTTGTCTCTGAGCGTCTTTGGAAGCTTGTAAGTGAAGTTTCAGCTCCTCCTTCTCAATCACATTCTGAAAGCACAAAAAGGTGTTCATCATTCTCTCAGCTGATGTCCCCAAGAGGACAATACTCTGCCACACTTTCCTGGGACAGCCACTCTCTCGTAGTGTAACCCCCTGGCTTGCAAGTAAATTTTAACCTGCTGTAAGCACTGGCACACACATGCTGCACACACACACAAGGACACTCTTTCTCAGCACATCCTTACTTCTTTGAGTTTATGTTGAAGATCAACAATTTGAGACAAGAGGGATGAGATCTCTTCCTGGTAGCGAACCACCTCCTCACTCTTCTCTGACAACTCCTCTGTTATCCTGGAAATGTGAGCATTTGTTTGCCCTACAAACATAAAAGGAACATTGTAGAGAGCCTCTTCCAAAGCATGAAAAAAAAAACCAAACCCAGAAAGCAGGAGTGAAAGTCAACAACAACTAATACTCTAAGGAAATCAATTCATAATACATACGAGTAAGTGCCTTAGAGCATCGGTAAGGAAAAGATTATGGAGGAGGAGGAGATGGATTTAATTTCAAATGCAGGTGTAACATATTAAGAGCTAAGAACGCAGAACCTGAAATACATGTCACAGGTATGTGAAATGACCACAACGAAATCCAAGGTAAGCTGCCATAAACAATTTCAAATAACCTAATGGCTCATTACCAAGGCCAGACTTGGAATATGCTGAAGAAGTCGGGTTCTGAATTAATCTTGTTATTAACTACCATTCTCTGTAAGCAAAGGCATTTTGTCAGACCTTGTCAAGCATAACATAAACTCTTGAATCTGGTCTCCATCTCTTCCCCAAATACAATTTCCTACTTCTTTTTCCTTTGAGCAAGCACTTCACCAAGGAAAATGACAAAGCAACTCAAAAAGCTGACATGTTTTTATGCAGTTAGTCTTGCTTATATACTTGCCCTGAAAGCATTGCAAAGTCATAAGAAAGTCTGATCAACCTTGCACAAAGGTCACACTACAAATTTAGTGCTTGTTGTACCTCACAGATTTACTGCAGAACAAGGTCATGCTTATAGGTCTGTGGGCATTTAAACTCCATCAGATACCATTTTCCTGAAAATGCGAATTTTAAAGCTGTAGACAATACACTCTTTGGGATAAGATTCTTTCTGCAAGTCTAATTTACCTAACATGCCTACACGTGGTCTGGAGTTGAATAAAAAAGTGAACTCACAGACACTCTCACTGAAGGAAAATAGGAGAGCTTCTATTTGCAAAAGATAACTATTTTGCCAGAGGGATCAGAGTAAATTAACCAACTCTCAATTCAACCAAGTATCAATTCATAGTACTTTATTATCATCTGGAACAAGAAAAACCAAGCAGCAACCCAGTCATCTTTATGGTGGTTGTATAGAAAAAACCCCTCTTAAAATATAAGTTTAAGGTTATTAAATACACCAAATGACAACAGATTAAAAAAAATGTGTCACCAGTTTACACAATGACCACAAAAAAACCCACCCCATGCACTTATAAGAGTAGCTGCAATTCTTTGCAAATAAGCAGACCCCAAAGCAAATACAAATCACTGGACAACTAAAAACACTTGCTAATTTAAAAACTTTGGTTCATAATGTGTATTTTGAAAGTAATGGAGTTCATAGGTTTAAGAGTCTATGCACAGATAAATTTCAGTGTCAACTATGCTGAATACATCATACAAAGATGAATATTCTGATGATTTTCTGGTGTCTGTAGGCTTCAGTTTAGGAAGTTTATGGACATTAGATTCTGTGTTTATTTTCTTTCTATAAACACAATCAACATACCTGAATTTAAAAGCCAGAGTGAAAGGATGAAATACAGAAACAATTCTACACTTGGGTAAAGAGCAAGACTTGACTGACTGGCATAAATTACTGAAGCTCATTTTTTGATTCAGGGTTGACTGAGATGGCATAGGCACTAGGTATTTCAAATACCATTTAGTCATTGGAAGATGCAGCCTGGATACTCACGGAGTTCTTTGACACAGTCATTAACTAGCTGCTGTTCCTTCTCTTCATATGTAATGGTTTCTGTCTTCAGATGGCAAGCCTTCAAGAAAATTATTGCTTTATCAATAACAATTACAGTTTGTCTACAATGTTAGAAATTTTTATTTCTAAAATTCTTGCAACTGAAGAGTGTCCCCTCTATTTATAATTTCTATGCGTCTAGTCACATTTCCTATCTTTTTTCCGCCGTAACCCATTTCCCTGAATTTTAAACCTCTTTTGAATGAAAGATACAGAGACAGAAACCTGATCTCTTGGCTCTAATAAAAGAAATTTGCAAAAAGATGTAATTTGGCAGGGAAGTAAACCAAGGCAGTAATCATAAAGAAGCAATTACATTCACTTCAAAACTTCTTAAGGTAAAAAGGAATCTTGAAAACTGAATGATGTTAGCCAAAACTTTTTTGGCACTGGAAAGCTCTTGGTAGAACAGCTTTTCTCCATATTCCCCAGCTAGTCTGTTTGGACTGTAAATTTTCTGGGCCACAGACGAAGTATCACAACATATCTAAACAATATTAAGCATATTAGATCGCCACTTCCATTTTCATTGTGAGGACAATAACATTAAACTTAGCACAGACAAGTCTTCTACATTCAGGACTGTGCGTCAGTAAGTGACTCACACCAAAACTTAGTAAATGGTCTGAAAGATTATCCAAGCAAACAGCAGTACAGCTACACAAATGCAGGCAAACACAGTTGTTTACATAAGCTGTCACATGAAAATAAGTAAAAAAGCAAATACAGGCTCACTATGACTGAGGCTGTTTCAAGGCAATGAAGGTTATGTTGTACCACAGAACGATAGCAGTCTCTTTTCACTCCATTTTTTCACACTAAGGTAGACTAAATTAATCCCTCATGCAATCATATACAGGGCTGGGAGCATAATAAAAGCAATCTTATCTTCTCTTTCTTATCCTACAGTACTAGTAAACTACCCATCTGGTCTCAGGGAGTTTAGGAAGAATGTGCATCACAGACTGGGTATTTTGGAGACAAAACAAGGCAAAAAATATATTTTGTTGGCATTAAAGGGATCTAGTCCCTGTTTTACTGCTGTAACAAGCTTATATTGGGAAAGGCTCACATAAAAAAATCAAAACACCACACACACAAAATAAAAGTTCCCCACCCTTCTTAGGCAAAACACCCCTTTCCTTAAAAGCAACAAAGGGACCCACTTTTAACCAATGTCCTATTTTACAAGTTCCACTCTTCACTACCAAAGAAAAGACACTGCACCTGCAGATTCCACTTCTTGGAACCTTTGCTGTTGGCTCTACGACTTTTACAGCCATTATTCTGTCTGGCCATTTAGTCTCTATTCTTCTAATGGCACAGCACTCGTATTCATGTTTTATACGCAAGAGAGACCAGTTAAAACACAGAAACCAATCACACAGTCAAAACTAAGTGTGTCTTTGAAATAATTTAATTAGAAGCTTATTAATCCCTAATATTAATATTGTCTGATGAAAATGTAATGCCAGCAGAATGGAATTCCCCAAACACTCCTGCTAATTGTGGTCAGATTTATATCAAAACAAGTCACATGCGCTGGAGGTCCTGATGGGTCCAAATACTTTTGCTGGGTGCTTACTTATGTTCCCATATTTTTTCATGTATCAGAAATGCACTAAGAACAGACTACTAGAGAACTCTGGAGACAATGAGGAATGAAGAAAACAGAAGGATGAGGGTGTGGAGGGGAAGTGCCAGGGTATGATTTGTATACAGCAATACAAAACAGTCATACTTCACTCCAAGAGAAACCCTGATGGTGGATTTTAAGCACCCTGATTGGTTTCATGTACGGCACACACTGTAAGTCAGGTGTACCTTCGATCGCAGAGCAAGGTTCTCCTCTTCCAGCTCTCGGAGTTTATCCTGCAAGACATCCAGCTGCAGCGGGTCGTGTGGCACGCTGAAAGACTCATTGAAACGAAGCGGGGTGGAACAGCTGGAATCCGTTTCACTCTCCTCAGAAGCAATCGAAACAATACGCAGCAGGTCATCCTTCTTTGACAGCTCATGCTGCAGCTGGTTAACCTGTTATAAATGGAGATCATCACCTCATGAAATATGCTTTAGATATACAGTATTACAGCGTATTATTTATGCAGCCTCTTGACATCACTGCTCCAGTCTAAAATGAGATCAAAAAATAGCTCACACCTCGATTTATTTTACAGAAAGTTCACAAAATCATAATTTTACCACTGCAAGGGAGATTGAGAATTCAAGATACCACAAAAATTAACAACAGAACATACTTTTTTAGTAGTGTATTTCAAAATAATTTTCCAGCTGCTTTGATACATGTCTTCATTTTGACATGCTAACTATCATTTTGATTATGACCATTATTCTGTATGTTGAATTCCTGGAGAAAATGACTGAGATAACTATTTACATGTATAGACTGTTACCCTCCAGTCTCCAATTAAATTAACCATAGTACAGTTAAAAACAAAAGAAGAGACAGATCTCATTTAGCTGAATTCTATTTTGCGTATCTAAATTTTTGTATGAATACATAAGTTTATGCTGTCCTACAGCTGACTATGAGTACGTTTTTGTTACCAGCATACTTTGTTTTACGCAAGCAGCTGAATCCATTTCACTGTAACTTACATTTTATCTGTTGACCACAGGGTTATTTGGAAACTATTTAATTCTAAAACATTCTTTTTATAAGGAAGAAAAACAAAAAAGTATTTGATCAAATATTTATGCTTACAGGAAGAGATGGAGTGAAGTTTTCTATCAGACTTCACTTTTCATTAAACTTTATTTATTTATTGTTCACTCTTAGTGTAAGCACCCCCTTAAACAAGTTCACTTTCTGACTGTTTCCTCACTTCTGAAGTTGTTACGTAGCAGGTCATGTCAGATACCACCTCTTCTTCTGACTTTTATTATTAGATTCTTAGTTTAATGGTGGGAAATCAGACTGATGGTCTGATATAGCCTAATGTTATCTAACATTCTCATTATTTCTCAGTAATTACAATAGTCAGTCTTCATAGTCAATTCCTGGACTGAGAAAGGTGATTGGACAGGATGACTAAAATGACAACTAAGCATAGTCCTGTAGTCTGAGAGCACCAATCACCTGCTTTCACAATGAAATAAAACATTTCTATTAATCCTCTTACCGCCATAATAAATAGAAGAAAAAAAGAGAGTAAAAAATGGCGAAAACCCCCTAAACAAAGGAAAAAAGCAATCACTTACTCTGTCTAGAGTTTGTCCTAACTGTTCTTCCAGTGCTTCATTCTGTTCCGTCAACAGGTGGTTTCGCTTAAGGAGGGCTTGTCCAATTCGAGCCGCCAGTTCCAGGTCTCGATCCTTCTGCTCACAAAATGAGAACAAATGTCTCCTTTTGATCATATGAGGTTTAAATGCAGAGTAGCTTTAGATTTTCCTAGCTCTTGCTCAATGCATCACCACTCTGATATCCCCCTTCACTCTCAAATGCATCATCACTGTTAGAACAATGATTAATGCTTCATCATTTGGACCCAGGACACATCCATAACTGGGTTTTTCAGTACAGCATATTATCTTCCACAGCCAATTGCAGCAACAGGAGGAGGGGACAGCACCAAACCTGGGGACAGTTTTGGGCTTTGTGCTGAGTAATGGCAAGGTTATGTGGGCTCTCTGTTGAGTTATACAAAGAAGCCACAATTACTTGTGGTCTTTCAGGTAACACTTTCTCCAGAACAGAGTGCTCAACTTGAATAATGGTGACTGGGCAAAAGCAAAAAACGAGAGGAAACCAGAAGAAAGCGGCTTCTTTCTTACACTCACTGGCTCCACGGGTGCCCATAGTTTCATTAAATTTTGTTTCTGAGATGGCAAATGGGCAACTTCTCATTACCCATGTTCGTTAAGCAGCTCTTGAAGATAACTGAACCAGAATTTCCAGGAGCTGAATAAAGCCCTTCCTGAAATACAGCAACCCAGCATTACAGAGACAAGCATACCTCAGCCAACAGACATTTGACCATGTCAGCGTCACTGCAGGTTTTCTGTTCAGCATTACCTGTGCCAAGAACTGAAGAGAGACAAACATGCTTACTGAAGTAGCCAAAATACAAGAAGACTGTGGGAAGGGAGAGAGCTAAACTCAGAAAATGTAGTTTATATACAAATACAATACTAGGTTATGAAACTAGCAGAGGCTATGAAAATGTATATTAGCTTCAGCTTCAGCAATATAAAACAATACTCATTTGGGAGAGTGGTATATGAGGCATTGAACATTTACAGCTTTCAGCAATATTAACTAACACTTGAGGTGTTCACACATCCTTCAAATTCAGAAAAAGGAGAAAAATCTCAAGATCAACCTTCTGAATACAGCTAAGCAATTAAATCATCCAGCCTGTTGGGGAAAGGGGAAGAGTATATTGGAGCATACTTAAATATATTTGAACACATACTTTAACCCTGAAACAAAATTTCCACTAGTGCGTGTGACAGTTTATACAGAGGAAGTATGGAGATCCCAGCGACTAGTCATGAAAATGCATTTATTAAGGACTTGACCATCTTGGAAACAATTAAAAAGATGAGATAATGTACATCTGCATTTTAGATGCAGCAGTAAATCCTATCTTACTAATTGAGTGACTTCAACATTTGAAGAGTTTGTAAAACTATTAGAAAATTGAGAACAAGTAGGATTTGAAAAACAGGACGGAGAGAAGAATAAACAAAGCATGAAAAATTTGCAACGACTGAACAAAACACAGTGCTAAAATGCAAAGCACTGGTCTGCTCTAGTTTGTGTCCTGAGAAAGATGGTAGAAACAAAGACATCTTAATTACCTTGTGCAAATTTGTGAGATCCATCCAAGGAGGAGGAAGGAAGTTCAATAAGAGCTAGTGTGACAGAAAATGAAAGATATGGGGGGAAGAGAACAAAGAGGAGAAAGAATTAAAATGTAAGGAAATAGGTAATTTTTGGTACGCAGCTACAACTGAAAAATAAATGCTGGTGCAAACATACTTTTTACACTATTAAAACTTTCTTAGGCCTTTCAGGGAACCATTTAAATATGATTTCCTTCAGGAGCAGAATTATAAATCTGCCTTGCAGGTGACAATGTTTGTGTTTGTCCAAGTTCAACAGAAATTGGCTATTTTTGCTTTATGGCATCAGGATCATGAAAGTGAAGAAAGCAGCAGTATCAGCTTCAACTGAAGGTCTAAATTAACATGTTTTGAAACTAATTCCACTATCATTGAACTGCAAAATGAGATTACTATGGATTTGGTCGAAGTATTTTCTTCATGCTTTTACCTTTTTTCAGTCTTGTTCATTTCACTCTGAATACACAGTGGTATTCTCAGTTCTTTGTTTGCTCTTGCTGAGGACTGCACACTTAGTTATGAGACAGTGAAGTGCCAAGCTGAAGTGTACACTAACTTTATTTGCTTGTCTTATATAAGCAGTATATATACTTTACGTACATAATATCCACAATTAACCTTTTAAAGCATAACACTGTGGCTATGCTAAGAACAAAACTAAGTTGCATTTTAGCATAGAAAGAAACTTTCTTACCATCTTGAAAGACAGGAGAACAGAAAGAACAATACAGAAGGAAAAGGTTTACTGAACTGTTTCTCAAAGAGCTTAACAGAGAAACAAATCAATGTAACAAACCCCCCCACCCCTTTTTTATCCAGTAGATCAGTAGGCATAAAAACCTAATATATGCTCTTCCGAGTATTTAGGAGCTTTGAACTTACAGCACTGTCATTTATTAACTGTATTTCTAAACAGGGAAAAAAACCAGAAACTTAGCAAAATTTTAAATATGTATCTATCAGTAGTATAATGTGCATTTGAGAGGTCAATTTTACTGTACTGCTTGGTTGCTGATTCTAGTTGCTGAGAGTGGACTCCAAACTTATGTGGCTTACTGGCATTTGGAAAATTCATTGCACATACATAAGTAATTTACAGCCATTACAGGCAGATTATAGCCAGATCTCCTGTGGTAACTATTCCTACCAGGTGATTTCAAGTTACAAGTTTCTATCCAGTCTCCTTAATAAAGATTTACACTAACGCATACAAGGTTACTCAGGTAGCTAGGCTCCTAAAATCAAAAGCAAATATCTTTACTCTGATAAATCAAATCACAGAACTAACAGCTTTGAAACATAGCTTTATATAACTTTTGTTATTTTCTCACAGGGCAGGATTAAAATCATATATAGTTTATTGTAATTCCCTCTTGTGAACATGCACACATGCAATCACTCACCTTGCCAGGCAAAAGTTACAAGCAACTCCTCATTTTGGTTAAAATTCTTGTTATGCTGTGCCATTTCCCCTTATCCACACACACAAAGTAGTTCTAAAGACAGGGCTTTTGTAACTCAGAGCTTCTGAGGCTACCACAGTTGAAGGAGAAAAGATTCTTCCACCTCAGTGCAAACACTGCCAGTGGGCAACTCAACTGGTCATGGGCTCAACCTTCTAATAGGCAGCAACAGCCATAAAAAGAGGAGGAGCTCAAGTGCAATAACTGGTGTGTTGTTTTCCTTTTTTTCTCAGCTAAATATTCACCTCAAGCCATGGATTTAGCATGCTCTCTAGGAAAAAGTTATAAACATGTTTCCAAACATATACAGGCGAAGGAAGACATGCAGATAAGGCCCAGTGTTATGCTTCAAGGGTATCAGTGTTACATTTATTCCCAAAGCCAGGCAACAGAAAGAAATACAAATTTCACCTAACAAGCTATTCAGCAATGATTATAACTAGATCTGTATTTGTCTGGGACCACTCTCTCTGGGTGAAGTAGGAAGACACCACTTTCTGCAGTACCGTGACCGCCAAACAGAACATGACCGGCTTCATGAAAACATTGTTGATAAAACCACTCCCTCTCACTGCAGTTTGAAAATGCAAGCTCATGCTGACCAGGGAGCTTCAGCAGAGCTGCGTTTGATGTCAAGCTCTGTTTGATAGACTCTGATCCCACTTCTTTATAATTCAAACTTAGAAGAAAGTACACACCCCAATGACTATGCAACTGCTTCCAGAGAACTACAAAAGCATTCACTTGACCATAAAATCATCTATGTTTGGAATATTGTTATCAGAAACAGACTGAACAATAAACATTAAGCGGCTTTCTGACTACTTTCCACAGTTAAAGAAGTTCAAAGCCTGCAAGTTCAACTCATAACATGATAGCTTTAAATTGTTGAGTACTGCACTCTTAGGTGGTAATATTTTAGTCTTATTCCTTTGCTATGCATGCTGGGTGGAAGCTTGAAGTACAAACAAAAACAACAAAAAAAAACCTTTCAAAAGAAACCTTTCAGAAGGGTGACATATACAAGGAAGAGCTAATCATTACAGATTATATATAAATATCAGGTTCACACTTCTATGTGGCTTGTTTCAATATATGGAGGAAACAGGACTTCTCCATTTCTCTGAAGGGATTAAAGTGCATTCTCCTTACACGAAAACACTTGAAACTACAGGCAAGTAAATGTTCACTTCTTTTGGCAGCTTTCTGTATATTTGATTTTCAACATATTAAAGGTTTCTTCATATGATTGAAGCTGTCCATTTTCTTCTTTACGATTTGATAGGTTTAGGAACAAGTTACTAAGTGTTTTCAGAGTGGGAAGGCAGTGATCAGCACTGAGTACCCACCTATCTGGCATTCATACTTTTCTGTCTCCAGAAGAAACTGTTAACAGCATTTCACAAACAACATCAACACAAAACATCAGGGCAAAGAACACCAAAAGAAACACAGCATCATTAACTTTCCTGAAAACAGAGCTGCAAAAGCTCTACTGTTATAGCTTTAGAGTTTGTCAGGATTTTTTTTTCTTTTCCTACCAACACAAACTTTGGGGGGCTGACACCGCCCCCCCCTTTAACAAAGACCCGGCTAACGATCCGAAATTCCACCTTGATAGCTGGGAGGAGAGTTCGTTTGTGGGTTTGGGAGTGGTTTTTTCTTTACTTCACTTCTTCGGCGGCGGAAGAGACAGAACCAGCGCGCGGAGGGACTGCTGCTTTCTGTTGCGGGTTCCATCTTCTTTCCCTGCCTCCTGTTCCCAGCCTGTTGGGCCCAGAGCTTCACAGGGACATACAAATCTTCACTGCTTTGGAGTTGCTGCCATTTTCTCCCTGAGACACCGAGACACCAGCGAGGGAACCCCCGGGCCTCCCCCTCTGCTCGCCACCCCCGCCCCGGGCCAGCGCCGGCCGGACAGAGGACAAAAGGAGGGACGCTGCCTATGGAGGAGGCTCCGACCCAGTGCCTTCAGGGGCTCATTGTTTGGAGGTTTTTGGTTATAGAGTTGTTATCTGTTCTGTTCTGGTGGTTTACATATATATATATATAACTAACTATATTTAGTAGTTAAGAACAGTTATCTTTCCTTATACACCTTTTTTTTTTCAAATTAAAATTTTGTTCTAAATTTAGAAGAGGGGTGGCCAATTTTTTGAGAAAGGAGCTCTAAATTGTTTCAGCTTACTCCAAACTGAGACATCTACCTCTTGTATTACATCTATCCTAGTGCAATTCCAGCCTCCTGATGCTTTTTCACATCACATGTTCCCACTGCTATATTGGTGTGAAATCTAATGACCTGACAGCTATGGGATATGCTAATTCAGCCCTTAGAACTGCAGTCCTGAACTATATGCACTTCCCCTGAACTCAGCCTTCTCTTCCACGTGCCTAAAGTTTTCCAGATTTGAACACTTCCTAATATTAATATTAACTTTACATCTACATTTTTATCTTCAATATTTAGAAAAAAAATATCCCAGGCCCAGATATACTCACTCATGTAACGGAAGGACTCTTCATCACGAGCTGGAGAAGTGATTTCTGGAAGGTGGCCATGGCAAGCAGTGGATGGAATCCAGTCTTTATTTTCATACAGATACAAAGAGTCCACTCGTAACTTGTAATCTGGCAACTGTTCCTCCAGCATGCTCACCAGCTCTACCTCAGGAAGGTCCTCACTGGAGCAGACATCTGAAAATGAGTAAATGACACTAATAGTACACTATTAAATAGAAGCAAAATTTAATAGTATTGCTACAGTACGATACATTTTTTGTATTATAAAATACTTCATAAGCGTTCAGAATATTTGAAAATAATTGCTCTGGAGAAAATACCAGAATATTTATTGAATCAATACTTTATTTACATTGCAATATTTGTAAGTTCCTCATCCCAAACTGACCCCACAACTTCCTGGAAGGCTGGCCTAGCCACGTATCCCTTCAACTTCTTTAATGTGATGTAAGTAATGAGTTTCAGTTTCTGCCTTTTCCTCTTCATTGAACTAAAACACACACCTACATTTTCCCAGCTACTGATTTTCTAAAGTTTTACTGACTTTATCCTAGTTGTTACATTTCCCTTTTCTAAAGGAAATTCACATTTTCTTGTTCTTCTTTATGCATTTGTTTGATGAGGAACATAGATGTAAACAATTTTAAGGTAACGACAAAAATGAACTGAATACTGCTTTCAAAGCAGGGAACAAAGATAAAACTTCATTATCATCCTTATGGGATCACACACTGAGAAAAAAATGCTGGAATCAAAGTTTAACTCTTTCTGTGCTGTGTTGCGTGTGTGTTCCTCTATCTCTTCTTAATTATTGCAAAAATAAAACAACATTAATTCTAAGTTGCTAAAATACTGCTCATCAAAGGCATACAATGATTATCTATGCAGCATTTCCACTAAAGATGAAGACTACTTTCAGCACCTTTCAATGGATAAAATGCTGATGTTGATTACTGACACTGAGAATTGTACAAACAGCACTTCACAGAGCTCACTGACTTTGCGAAGGAGTTCAACAGACTCACCATTTTTGTTCCTTTGCAATATCACAGAAGCAATACTAAGAATGTGATGCATAAAGCTGTCTTCAGATTGATGCTTTACAGCACATTAGACACATTCAGGATTTGTAATAGTAATTCTGAAACTTACCAGGGATGCTCTCCAAGCCCCTGTGATCAAAACTCATGAGTCCTTCCTTCACAGTTCACTTCCTTGGAAAGAGCATTCTGTGGTCAAATTTTGCATCATTCCTTTATTGCTTTGGTAAAAAGATGGCTTTGGTTTAGAGACAGAGTAAGAGCCATCAAGCCACAGAGACACTCACAAACCTAGCATCAACTGACTTCTGTAGGTCGGTTCATACTCCAGATCTACTGCCACCTTAGGATGTGCTTATTTCATCTGGGCTACTACTGAGCAGTAGAAGTTACTACAGCATATTTCATGTAAGCTTCACCAGCTCCTCAGCTCAGTCATCATCTAAAAATAAAACAAAGAGAATGCAAAAGTTTAACAGATTTCATTCTTTCAAAAGAGACAAATTAATGTGACTTGTCTCTTTCAGTCTGAATTTCCCCTCTGTACTATAATTAACTTTTTTTTAAAAAAAAAGTAACTAAACATTTTAATCCTCAGTTTACATGCTACATGTAAAAGGTAGCATTAAAGTATGTCTTCTCCCTTTAGACATAACATCTCACCTTAAGCATCAACTTTGCCAATTACCTATTTGTCTACAACATTTTCCTCTCTCATATAATATTTAGTGTGTTCAGGTCATTCATTGAAATGAGGCATTTCCCTTTTATGCTAAAGGACAGCTGTTCGACTTAATCTCCTTCTCTTTGGGAGTCTTTTAATTAGAAATTGAACCTATCAGAAATATACCTTCTGGATCATGACAAAATTCTTGGTTTATCTTCAGCAGGGACTCAGGTAAACCAGAAAATGAAACTACCATGACTAATTTAGATAACCTATCAGAACAGTTTAATAAAATAAAAATTACACTGTTTACTTGCCAAGACTGATTAATCACCTCCCATATAAAATACAAGAGTAGTTCTAGATGAAGAAAAACTGAAAATTAAAGAGGAATAAAGCCTGATTTTCCCTCCTCCTACATTCAGTGAACATACAATTCCCTTGAAATCTTACATTAATTTAAAATTTGCTCTTAACAATTTCCCCAAGACCGCTGATCATCAAGCACAACAATCAGAGGTCTGTCTCACTGTCTGTAGCAACTTCTCTTTTGACAAGATCAAAATGGACAGTGCTGGAGCTTTTAAATATAAAGCAAGTCTGGTGCCTGCTAGTTCATCTGCTTGTAGACTTTGTAGACTTCGGCAGGAGACCAAAAAAGAACTTTCTTCCATTAAAGTCAGCTCCTACTTGTGAGAAATATCTTCTTGTTTTGTCATTTATTTCTTTTTATCTGTACTCTGTTTACCAGTTGTAATTATTATCCATGTTAGACGTTTAATAAAAACAGACTGACATTTCAGAGACATTTTCTACCTGAATGTATAACACTTGCTTGTGACTTTTTTCTAGAGGCTGTTTTTTAAGTGGATTGCTGAAAAGCAAGAACTACAACACACATCCTTCTCCGAAACAACTCAATACAGTATAAAAAAAGACATCTAAGAGGACTGCTGTAGATACACATATGCAAGATGAATTTATTTCATAATATAGGAGTCACTGTAGAGCTGGATAAAGTTCAGCTCCATAGGACAGTTTCTTCACAACTTTGACAGAATCTTTTTCCTTTAAGTTTTAAAAATGTAAAAATGATTGCTGCTGCTTCTCAAGACAGGATTTAATCTCTAAATGCAAAGCAGAAACACTATTTGTTGCAGGTCAGTCTCAGTTCAGCCAAAGGGGAAAAAAAAAGAAAAAAGTCATTTGGCTTAAAGTTTTTGAGAGCATCAGGCCAACACCAAGCTACTGAATTGAAAGGGCAAACTCACTTGTTAAAATCTTTGAGAAGTTTACCAGATAAGCAAACACCATGAAAGTTACTGTTTGCATTTTCAGTGCTTCTCACAGCTTTAGTTTAGTGTTCCATGGGGCAACTTCTGTAGAAACTCAACCAGCTAATGCACTGTGCAGTACCAGTCTGAAAGTGACTCCATGACCCTTTTACACTGCAGCTATAAAATAATTTCCTAACAGCACTCCTTCTGCAAGTTACAACTATAATTAAATACATCTTAATAAACCCCATAACATTTACAACGCGGCTTTAAAGACGGACTAGAAGTTAAAATTGTTAAATTGTGCAGAAAGGCACGTCCAAAAGATAAGCCAGAAAGTTTTATCAGGTATTATTTTTAATCTTTATTTAGAAAGATTACTTCCACTGTCAATTTACTGTGATTGTTCTACACTGACCTACTTGTTATCGGTTTTGTCCCCCTACCCCCTCATATGCCAATTTCCCACTGACGTTTGAGTCTTTTACTAACAGGTTAATTGAACATGGAAAAACCAAGGGGAATCCAAGCACTGGAGAACAGCCCACATGCAGGAGTGGTGCTCTCAGGAAGCTTCCTTCAAGGAAGGCTCAAGAGAGGCGAAAATATCTGACATTTTATATACACACATACATATCTATCTCAATCTGTATTTCTGTACTCTCTAAATTAAATTTTACTCCACAGTAAGTGTTTCATGTTTCAACTCCCACTTGGCTTCAAACAGTAAGCTAAAACAAGGAGTATGTACAGCATGTGTCTTGTAGAAGGGGGAACTAGCCCTACACCTTTTGTATCTGCCCCATCAAATTCAAGCTGCTCTAAGGCTTGCTAGCTCATCTGTGCGTGGAAAATGGAAAAGAAAATCAAAAAAAAAAAAAGGCAATGCTGAAGCCCACTCATACCAAAAAGTTTATTAGAAAGCATGGAGGGCAATCACTTATGACCCAAGCAACAGTCTTGCTGCTCACCAATGTTATAACGAGACCTGACAGAATCCCAGTGAAAATTGTATAAAAATTAAAGCATAAAAAAAAAAAAGAAAAAGAAAAAGAAGGAGGGCTGGAAAAACATGTCAAAGCATTACAAGAAATACAGAGTCTCCTAAATAGTAAGACATCATGAAGCACAGGTTAAAAAAAAAAAAGAAAAACTAAAATAATAGGCACATAAAATAGGCCATTAAACCAACGATAATTCAACATATGGTTTGATCTTAGTAACAAAGAGATAAAAATGAGTTCTCCTGACCACATGACAGGACATTTTATTAATTTTTCCTTCAATGAGTCAGAAGACCTTAGCCAAGATTAACGTGTAAAAACAATTCTCTAAGTAAAGGCTTAGAGAAATATAAAATAGCTATAAAGCATGAAAAATTGTTCTTGTCTTTGTAACTACCACTTTGAGCAATTCAAGACGGATGTAGAAAGACAGTGGTGCCACCTCAAATCAGAATGTAATTCTGAAGACATTCTACAACTAGAGAACTCTAATTTAAATTTGAGTTATGAGAAAGGCTAGACAGTTGCTTTACAACTGGAAACCACAGACAAACAAATGTATGCATTAATTTCTTTGTGCATAGAAAGTTAAAAACATATCCAAAATATTGGCATCTATATTAACAACATCCAAACTTAAAGATAAATATGCCGTTCTTCCTGCTATTTTCCATTTGTTGAGAGCAGCTGACTCCTCACAAGCACTTGGAAAGACTTGGAAAGATCTGCTCCTCTGTACAATTCCAGGATGCAAGGCATAAGGCCACAAGTAACACAAACAAAATTTTGACAACAAAGAAGATTCCATCTTGATTAAGAGAGAAGACAACATCCATTTTCTGAAAGGAAACCAGCTGAATGAGTGTATTATTCTGGGATGCCAACTTTTACTGCTATGTAAATATGCAATTAAAAAAATTCTATCAAGTCATTAACACAGTACTCTTTCCATTACTAAAACTGGAATGCTGTCCAGACAGCCAATAACAACATATTCTGCATTTCAAGGTTAATGAAACAGTTCTATTATTATAGCAAACATGACCACACTGAATTGGTGCCAAAACATTCCTGGGACTAGAGCTCGGAAGCAGAGGCCAAATCCTTCAACACCATCCAGCATGAGATGAAGGACAAAGGACTATCTAAGGAAAAACAGATCTGTGTGAACACAAAGTTTGCCTATCACAATTAACGCTTGCTGTGTGCCTAACACCTCATATTTTTAGTCAATACTATTCCTATGGAAATCTACTTAGTGCTTGTGTTTCTCTCATGTAAGGAAAAAAATTATTTAAGACTACGCCAACACAATCCTAATAACAAGTGTAATAATCATGAACAAACCTGCAACAGACCTTCAACCATAAATAGCACTGCATAAGACTGGAACTGCAAGAAAGCAGAACAGAAACAACACCCCCTCTGCATCTCCTGAATGGTTTTCAATTTGGGGTTAGGGGTAAGGCTTCAGACGGAAAGCTGGAGAACACGTATTAAAGAATGATTAATCACAAGGGGATCATGAAGCTGGGCACAACATTCCCTCATCCTATTTTATCCAGTTATGCCAAACCAGGATCACTTATTCTCCTTGTCAGCCATTTGTAATAGTCCGTATTTTTCAAA
Organism: Grallaria varia; assembly: GCA_013396735.1. NCBI lineage: Eukaryota > Metazoa > Chordata > Aves > Passeriformes > Formicariidae > Grallaria > Grallaria varia. The sequence continues at coordinate 54,210 of VWZG01010250.1, forward strand.
GTGGCAAAACTACCAGATAACTGCATGTATATATGATTTATCTATCTATGCATAGTGTTGACTATCACAGTTATGATTTGGTTTTTTCCTACATGTTTGGAGGTCGTCTGTATCACACTTAGCACACAATATAAAAATAGCAAATGCTTAATGGAAATCTAACTTAATCTGAAATGATCAATGTTACCTACATTAAAGACCTATATAAAGTTTTATTAATTCCTAATTATTTTCTGTAAATGCACAATCAAAACATTACTATCTGTATACATCTTTTTTTTGCATGTTTTCTTTCTACAGAAGAAATTATGTATACACGTAGTAATGTTATGATCACTGGGGAACCAAAAACTATCATGAAATGCGTATTTGTTGGTTAGAGTATAAAATGCAATAAATGCTCTTGAGGCAAGTTTTCTTAAAGGTTGTAATCAGCTTCTTTTAAAACTGACGCTTGTTCTCTATAAAATATACTTGACAGGAACTTTAACATTTAACTGAAATCACTAATGCCTTCAGTTGACGCATGGCTGAGTTTACCTAAGGAAGTGGTTTAAGTTCCCCACTACTTAGTTACACCCTAGCCAGTGCTCAGCATTTTAAGCTACAATTCTTTATTTATTAGAATAAACCAGACTGATCGATATGACAGTCACCAGAGTATCATTAGCAATCAAAGAATATAGAAGGATGTCTTCTTTTTTGTAGCCATCTCTGTGAAAACGCTGTGGTTTTGTCTTGTTAACTAATCAGTGAATCACACTTATCATTCCTGAAAGACAGCACTCCTACTGTACAATGTTAATACCAGAAGCCCACTGTTACAGGCAAACCACAATCAGTAAAGTCTGTGATTTTCCAACACTCTTCAAATGACATTTTCATATACTCATAGAAGAAATTTAATTAATTGATACAATTTTAATAGATGATTGTCACTACAGACTTGAAAAAATTCAGGTATTGGAAAATATTTTTTTTCAATTTAGCTTCAGTGTTAGAAATGTAATTAAAAAGAAGGCTGCCTATTTTTACTCAGAACTACATTTTTGGGAAGATAACAAGTGTCTGAAAACAAACCTAAAACTGACTGCAGCGTTGCAGCATTGCATGAAGTTATTTGTTATTAGAGTAAGTATTTGCAGCAGACTCTCACCATCAGTCAACAATAACTGAAACACAATCAAGGAACAGACACCTATGCAACAGCTGAAGAATGCATTAGAAAACAAAACCAGCATGCCACTACTACACATGGCACTTCTCCACTAGGACGGTCGACAGAGTAAATCAATGGCACTTTCTGCGAGAGATTCCAGTTTAATCAGCCGATCAGAATTTAACAATATGATTAAGTAAAGTCGACAAAAGCCAAAACTTCCTTGCCCTCGACAGGTCAGCAGGACCACGGCTGAGATGCCACGGGGCGCTGCCTCCCCAGTGCGAGGACACGGCCCTGGGGTGACACGGCCCTGGGGTGACACGGCTCTGGGGTGACACGGCCCCGGGGTGACACGGACACAGTGACACGGCCCTGGGGTGACACGGCCCTGGGGTGACACGGCCCCGGGGTGACACGGACACAGTAACACGGCCCCCAGGGTGACACGGCTCCCGGGTGACACGGACACAGTGACACGGCCCCGGGGTGACACGGACCCGGTGACATGACCCCCCCCGGGATGACAGGGCCCCGGTGACACGGCCCCCGGGGTGACATGGACTCGGTGACATGACCCCCCCCGGGGTGA
>VWZG01010250.1:56820-106856 GCA_013396735.1 Grallaria varia
CCCGGCCGCCGTGCAGCCCCGGGCGCCGGCGGAGGCCGCAGGGAGGCGGGAGCCCCGCGAGGAAGGCAAGGTACGAGCTTGACGGAGCGAGTGAGGAGCTGCGGGTCGTCCGTCCGCGCGGTCCGGTGCTTTGTCCCGGATCATTTGTTTCGGGATGGCACAACCGGGAGCTGGCGGCGCCGCAGTGCTCGGTGCAGCTCGGGGTCAGCACGGCCCAGCAGCGGGTCCCGGGGCTTCGGGCCCCCGAGCATCCCCCTGCTCGCCGGCGCTGCGCGCTGTGTTTCTGCCTGCCCTGCACTTCTGGCTGCGCTTGGAGCTTTGAGCGGGCTGGGATGAATGTGTTACTTTACCTGTGCAACACTGTCACTCTCTGCAGGACAAGAGAAAAACAAAAGCGATACAGAAGGAAGTACAGATAAGGAGTAGGTTTATGTGGGGACACAATCCAAAACCATATTGAAAAATTAAAGCAATGTTAAACTACACAAGAAAAACAAAAGTAAAAATCTTGAAATCTTAATGTTATTTGAATAAATGGACGTTTCTATTGGCTGGCTACGTGCCTTTGAACGAAGTCCACAATAATTTGACTCTTGTATATCATAGTTAATAAGACTTAATAACTTAAGCTTAGCTTTTTTGGTGTCATGTTGCAAGCAGCAGAATAAATTGTCTTGTATAAGAGAACGAGGCATCTTCTTTCCAGGCAGGAGAAGGATGCTGAGGCCAATACACTGCTGGCCAGTATCTGAACCACCTGCATTCTTTTTTTTTCAACTGTGCTACAGGATTCCTCAGTCAAGTTGGGCAAGTTAAGCCCTGATCCTCTGAAGGTACCCAGTACCTACAAAGGATCTCCTTTTGTTTCTATTTGGTATTTTTAACAAGGAATTACAGTATTTCTTTATTTAAAGCACATTTTCAGGGTAAAAGTGTTAAGGATTAGGAGTGGCTTGGATATTTGGCAGTGAATGGAGTGGTGGGGACTTGTTAGCTTTTCAAGAGTGTTGCCTTGATTAAGTATGATACATAATTTAAATGTGGTATGTACTGAAGCTTAGCTCCCTAATAAACAAAATTGTCCATTTCTGATATAGTACTTGACCTTTTAAAAGTTAAATTTCCTGCAAAAATGGCATATTAACGTGGAACTATGTCCTGTAGCTGACTTTTTATCAGCCACCAAGTAGGATTGCTTGTGGGGGCTGGAAAGCTGCCTGTCAGCAAAGGACCTGGGAGTGCTGTTTGACAACTGGCTGAATTTGAGCCAGCAGTGTGCCCAGATGGCCAGGGCCAGTGGTATCCTGGCTTGTAGCAGCACTAGTGTGGCCAGCAGGACTCTACTTGGCACTGGTGAGGCCAGGCTTCATCTCAAGTACTGCGTTCAGTTTTGAGCCCCTAAAAAGGAGAAAGACTGAGCCACTGGAGGGTGTCCAGAGAAGGGCAGCAGAGCTGGTGAAGGGTCTGGAGCACAAGTATTATAAAGAGTGGCTGAAGGAGTTGGGGTTGTCTAGCCTCAAGGAGGCTCAGGGGGACCTTCTCACTCTCTACAACTACCTGAAAGGAGGTTATAGTGAGGTGGGAGTTGGCCTCCTCTCCCAGGTAACAAGTGATAGGGTGACGGTAAATGGCCTCAAGTTGCACCAAGGGAGGGTTAGATTGGATCTTAGGAAAATTTTCTTCCCTGAAGGGGTTGTCAAGCATTGGAACAGGCTTCGCAGGGAAGCGATGGCATCACTATCCCTGACAGTGTTCAGATAACACATAGAAATGGTGCTTGGGAACATGGTTTAGTGGTGGGCCTGGCAGTGTTAGGTTAATGGTTGGGCTTGTGATCTTTATGGTCTTTTCTAACTTTAATGATTTTACTGCTGAAGACTTGCTTATAGCTAAAGTAAATCAGTTAGTCCCATTCTATACTTACAGAAGCTTTGATATGCTTATTAGATATCTCTCGCTACCTAAGCTTTCAAAACATCAGACACAGAGTAAGTCAGCTGGAGGACTTTCACAGTGGCTGTTCTGACCTGTGAGGGAGTTTGCTTATTCTGTAGCCTAAGTAAAGTGAAAATTATTGGAGTTGCTTCCCCTCCTTTTTTTTTTTTTTTTTTTTACTGAAATCCCTTACAATAGTATTTCCTCTCTCACTTTAGAAATGTTAAGTGCAATTGCTTCTGCCTTGCTTTTTTGTGAGCTAATTCAGCTGCACACAGCCAAGCTGAGATCTGACTAGCACAGCTGTGCTCCTTTAAAACAAAAGACTGATTTCTTTTCCTACAAACTACTAGGGATTAATAATCCATTCCTTTTTACTTTCTGCATATGTGAAGTTAACTTGCAATGAAATTGTTTGTTCAGGAGTGGCAATAAGATTTCTAAACCCATAAATTAAAAGGGAAAACTTGAGATGCGTAGTTCTCAGTGTGGAATTTGAAATTGATCTGCTGTTTAAAGGCCCAACAGAAGCAGGCTTTTCCAGAGTGAGTTCTGGGGTTTTGTGTGAGTGTTAACTGACAGGGATGCCTCACAATTGTGATTAAGGAGATCTATGTTTGTCACTGGTTTATGTATCAGCTTACATCACTTCTTTATTTTTTTCTAGGATAAATGGATGTATATGACTTTTCCCCTGACCTAAAGTGGTTCCATGTCTTGTTTGGTAAGTTTGTCTTTAAAAATTTTGACTGTTGTACCTAGTTACCGAGTTACAGCTTAATATGAAAAGTTCTTGTGAAATATCTTACTTGAGGGGATTTCCACAGTGCTGAAATGTTTAAACTTTGTTGCATCAGCTTTTAGTGAAGGAGGCTGTTTAGTATCTCCTCTTCTTTCATGTATGTGCTTTATGCTGTTTCTTAACCTCTTGCTTGACTGACTTATAGCAGAAGAGTTTCTGAATTCCTGCTTATAGGGGCTACATTTTTACATTTTCCCACTGCCATGTTTAATAATTTGCAGCAACTTAACTTGTTTCTGTTCTCAAGGACTGTTCCTGTATTCTACGTACACCAGTTGAATCAATCAGACCAGAAGAGATATCTCAGAGCAGCATCCATGAATGTCTGGTAAGAAGAAAATGGAAACTTCAGGTGCCAAGGTTAAATATAAAGCTGGCATATATTAAAAATAACCTCATTAGGGAGTACTTACTAAAATGTGAACAGCAAAAATAATCAGAGTACTTCAGGGTTTCCACTTTGGAAGAAGATTATAGGTAACTAAGTGTTAATCTTTTGCCCGTTAAAAAGCAAACACACAGACAAAAAAACTGTAACTCATCAAACTAAGTCTCAGTAACGGTAAAAGCACCAGCTTGAATGTTCTGATTTGCGTACTTGACCTTAGCATTAATGATATTTCTGCTTTAATTTTAAATGTATAAATGATTAAAAATTACATAGTCATTTTGACAACTGTTTTTTCTCACTGTTAGGCTGATTCTGATCTAGGCTGGATTCCCCCATCTGCAGGAAGGAATGAAATGGTATTTTGCTCTTCTAACGTCTCTCATTATGAACTCCAGCTGGAAATAGGTAACATAAGCGTGACTTAAAATATTTCTTCTTCCTGCTAGTAATAGTTTATTGCTCACTGCAGTAAAAACTAAGTTTGGAAAATGTAGAACTATTCCTGTGTCTCCTTTGCTGAGAAAAGTGCCCAGAGCATTGCTCATGTTTCATTGATGACTTATTTCAAGATACAAGACAAATCAACAATTACCTGAAATTTTCTCTTGATGTTTGTGGATGTGCATGTCAGTTTTTTAAATCTATGGTATGTGGCAATAAGTACAACCTTAAATACATCATGTCTTGTGACTTGGCTACCCAAGTTGATTGTTCTGAGGAAAGCTGCCTGGAATCCTACTGCACATGCATATGTTTATGTGAATATGCATGTGTTATTCCTTTCAATATATAAGTGATATTGAAAAGTGTTTAAACACTTACAGTTGTTCTCAAAATGCTTCAACTTATTTGCTGAAACTAATTTTGCAACTACTTAAGTTCTTGACATTCTTAAAGAAAAGGTCATGTTGCTATTAATTGTACTTCTAGAACTGAATATGAAGCAAATTATGTAATGGATCATTTTATTTTCCAATGATAAGGTAGCCACTTCTGGTTTCAGGAAGGAGATTCAACAATTTAACTTCAGTCTACCTTGCACGGCATACGCCTACAGACATGCAAGTTGCTGTAAGGATCACAGACCTAGAAAATTGCTCTGAAGAGCATCTGAAAACCTTACAGGTAATGCAACAGCATTTCTGCACAAGTCTGATGAAGGCAGCGATGAATACGTATGAGGTTACTGAACAGAGGTAGCCTTTCTTTGTACTGGGTCATTTCAGTCAAGATTTTCCTCCAAAGGAGTAGAATATTAGAAACGCAAGGCATGTGTAAACCTGAGAGTTGCTTTCTGAAGAAAACAGTTGACGAGGGTTCTAGAAATACTTCAAATTGTAATTGTACAAATCCTTATTTGAAACATGTTCTGTACTCTGTATTTAACACCAAATGTCTGGACTATGAGCAAACTTGATTTACTTCAGACAAATGCAATTATGGGCAAGTTATTTACGTTTTTGTTGCAGGCTGTGCACATCACCTGCTATCTTGTATAAATGCACACAGGAAACTGTTCTTTCTCCTGATGTAGTTAATGCTCTTACTAAGACTGCTGTCTTGTGGTTAACACATCCACTTTCATTTAATTCCATAGAATGAGGTGGTTTTATCCCACTTTTTCCAGCATCCCAACATAATGACCTTTTGGACAGTGTTTACAGCTGGTAGCTGGCTTTGGGTCATCTCCCCATTCATGGCCTATGGTAAGAACAGCTAACTGCAATTTTGGAATAGGAAGAAGGGCTGGTACAAGTTGGACCTCATGGTCCATGAGAGGTTTTACCTTAAGCATCCTGTCTCATTAAAAGAATGAACTTTCCCAAACCACTTGTTTAGAGAAGACTTTTGTACTTAATCTTCCTTCCCAGTGAAGACTGGTATTTGAGTTGCATTAAATTCCACTTAGTCCTAGCACCCACTGTATGAAGAATGGTAATTGGGAGATGTATTTGACTTTATACACAACATTGCTTTTTGCAAACAGAAAACCTATCTAGATTGAATACAAGTTGGGGATAGAATTTCAGTTAACAGAGGCTTGATGTCAGTGTGATCTTTGCCTGATAGATGCATCAGTTGCATCCATGTCATAACTGTTCTTGGTGTACCTTAGTCAATATCAAGATGAGAATGCTGGTCTTGATGAATGTGTACAATGAAGCAAGCACAGACAAGTAATTTAACAAGACTTGTTGGGCTTAGCTAGATTTTTTTCACTTCCAGGTTCAGCTAGACACCTGCTGAAAACTTACTTTCCTGAAGGAATGAGCGAAGCTTTGATAGGGAACATTCTGTTTGGTGCAATTAGAGGATTAAATTACATGCACCAGAATGGATATATTCACAGGTACGAGAATGTCAATGGGTAAGAACCAGATTACAGCATCTCAGCTTAAGAATTGTCCCCTTCCTTTTCCTATATACCTTCTTATGTCAGACAGCACAGAAGTAATTTTTTTTTTCAATACAGCTGACCCAAGTTTGTAAAAGCTTAACAGGTGCTGTATTCAGACACTATTTCAAGACAGTTGCTACAGGAATAATACATCTGCCTAGCTTTGCCTGTTTGAAGCAGAAGAGAACCAGAGTTGCAGAAAGGGCTTCCTTAGTTTACAGCCTTTGCAGGGAGAAAAGGCCCTTCTCCAACTTCAGGCACTTTTTTTTCTTATCATCTCTCCTCTCTCTTGGAACTGTATTAAAAAGACAGCTCATAGTGAATGAAGAACTTCCATGAGAATCTGCTAAATAGAGCTGCATGCTAACATCTCGCTAGAAGTTAATGACATACAAAAGCCTTTGTAGTCTAGTAGTGCTTTGAGTAATTCTTATTTATATTACAGGAATATTAAAGCTAGCCACATTCTGATTTCAGAGGATGGGCTGGTTTCTCTCTCTGGCCTAAACAATCTCTGCAGTTTAGTTAACAATGGACAAAAGTCAAAGGTGGTGTATGATTTCCCCCAGTTCAGTACATCCGTGCTTCCTTGGTTGAGTCCTGAACTACTGAGACAGGTTAGTATAAATTACACTTGATTCTTCTTATTCATAGTTAGTGGCAGTACTCGTCTTCTAACTTTAGTCTGCTTGTAGAAGTGCAGTGGAAGATATTGAAGTGAAAGTTTTAAAACTACAATATGTACTAAATTTTTAATTCTCCTAAAGAAAACAAGTTCTAAAGCTGTTGGTAAGGTAATGCTTTACTAAGCCTCTTTACCTGACCTTCCTGGAAACTACAACCATCTGATTCCTAACAAAGCCCAAGGTTTCACAATTTGTTTCAATACCATGTAGATTACAGGGTATTAGAAAGTTGTCTTGAAACAGACACTGGTATTTTTGTCTGCACTGCTCAATGGCATCAGTGATCAGTAGTGTTTTCTTTTCTCACAGGATCTGTCTGGCTATAACATGAAGTCTGACATTTACAGTGTGGGAATTACAGCATGTGAATTAGCCAATGGACACGTTCCATTTCAGGATATGCCTCGCACTCAGGTATGATGCTAAACTCTTCCTTCTACTTCAAAACACGCTGAGCATGTTATTTTGTTTTACTCAGAGACACCAATGCAATTACTACTGAAATAGTGGCTGCTTTTTGTTACTTCAAATGTACTTGCTTCTTTCTAGAACAAATAATCCTTCCATTCCTGGAGTTTCACAGCTTAGCCTGAATAGCCCTTGATAGCTGTTGAACTCTCATACTGCTATTCCTTCCTACTAGATGTTGCTGCAAAAGCTGAAAGGCCCCACATACTATCCTTGGGATATAAACACCTTTCCCCGAGGGGAATCCAGGATGAAGAATTCCCGGTCGGGTGTTGATTCTGGAATTGGGGAGAGCATGACTCGCACAATGACCAGTGAAAGACTACAAATTCCCTTTTCCAAAACATTTTCACCTGCTTTTCACAACTTGGTAGAACTTTGCTTGCAACAGGACCCTGAGAAAAGGTAACCTTCTGGTGAAAATTCATTTTTTGTCACTTCAGCCTAAGACCAAGGACAGCTCACAGTTTACGATACAGTAATTGGTTGAATGCTTTTAAAGTCAGAATTTCAGACCAGCAGTACTATGTAAAACAATACACTTACGTTTGGTTGTGTAATTTAAGAATTATATTGTCTGATAAATGAACCTTGCTTTTAAAGTCATTTGACCCTTGAATTTCTTGTAATATGAATATGCTTTTATGTAAATGTAAAATTAATTTTCAGAAATGTGAAGAAGTCTCTAAAAATAGATTTCTTCAGTAGTGCTTTCACTACAAATTGAGGCATAGAATGTACAAATTGTGTGCTTATTTTCTCATTTTTCACATTTGTCCTGTGGATGGAAACCCACAGGGCTTAAATTGACTTGCCAATCTGGCCCATTTTCCAAAAGCGGTATTTAACTTTCCAAAACATAATTATATTGTTCATTTTATGATTCAGGCCATCAGCAAGCAGTTTGCTTTCGCATACGTTCTTCAAACAGGTGAGTGTACTACATTTTTTTAAATGACACAGCTATCACCTAAACAAGCCACAAAGAGAGTTGGATCACAAAATAATTAAGTTACCTGGAGCCAAAAAGTATCCTGTAACAACATACCTATTTCACACTTTTTTTTAAAAAACAAAATTGTATTACTAGGATATCGGAAGCATAAGAGTAATCCATTTCCCTTTTAATAAAGTTGGTTTAACTTAAGTCAGCCTAGCTAATAAGAATAAAAGTTCATATTCTTATTTTAAAGCAGAACTGCATAGCTAATTTAATTAGTCTTGAAAGACTAATGCAACTTACTCTAGAGTGAGGAAAGTGAAACTTGTCATCCTGTTATATTCAGTATTTTAACATGCAAGTACATGGCTCTGATTTCACATGCTTTTAATGAAGTCAGTTGCGAGGTTATGGAGACTTTTACGTGCAGCCCTGTTTTAACTTTTTTTCTTTCTAGATAAAAGAAACACAGAATTCACTACTGTCGCTATTACCACCTCCTAGTCAAAATAACAGATCAGAGTTCTTGGCACTGCCCTCAACTGCAGTTGGGACTGAACTTGGACATATTACTGCAAGTCAAGATGATACAGACTGGGAATTCTAAATAAATGCTGAACAATCATACCTCTCCTGTGCTTCAAGAAGGAAAATGTGATTTATATTTGCTGCTTTTTTGTATGGTTAAAACAGACAAGGTATACTTGAACATGCCCTGCAGTGGCCTATTTCATGAACTTCCTGTGTTGGCATCACGAAGTGCAGCATGCCTCACTCTCTGACCATAAGGAAACCTGTATGTAAAGAATGGCCCAACGCTTACCTCTCTCTTTTGAAGTGTTTCTTACAGTTCCTGCTGTAATCTTACTCTGTACTGTATTTTCAGTTCATATGGTACAGTCCACTTGCCTTTCTGAATTCAGGCTTGAGTGTCATCTGTGCTCTTACTAAAAGCTGTCTTTTCATTATGACTCAAATAATTTTAGCAAGGGGAAATCCTCCAATTTCAAGCTGAAATTTGAAATTGCACAAATTAATTATGCGAATAAATGTTCTTCTCCCAAAAGACATTCTTCTCCCTTGACATGCTGTCATATTTGCCAGAAGGTAGCTATGCATCATTCTTTGTGCAGTTTTAATACTGCAAGTTTCCCAAAGAAGTTAAGCTGCTTGGAAGTGTGACTCACATTCGTGCATTTGTCTACATTCTTAGTACAGATCTGTGCTTTTGCATCTCCATTTATTGTTGTGTCATTTTAGCAGTTAATCTGAGGACTTCTTACTATGCAAAGTAAGTCTCAAGTTATAGCAGGTACGGGTTAATTTTAAGGAATCTAATAATCTAAAGTTACTGTACATTTTTTTATTTATACTGCATTCCTGTTCACCACCAAAATTTACCAAAACATAATACTGTTTTTTTAAAATAACAGGCAACATGCATTAAGCTTCACTGGCACTGCTGCTGGCAAACAAGCCTCTTCTGCAAGGCACTGTTAAATTCCTTTGGATAGATTCAGCCATAATAAGAGCCTAATACCCCCTGGGATCCTACTGAATTTATCTGTTCCAAGTCAGATAAAAGCTGTTTTTCTTCTCCCTACAATTCAGTAAGTTCTCATCTCTCATACTGTACCAGGCAACTCAAATGAGACAAAAGAAGCTGTTTTGTTTTGGTTTTTTTTTTTCAAAGCTGCATATTCTCATCATATTGTAGCAAAAGTTGTTTTCAAAAGCCACTAGTATTTTACTGATGGAAGTTATGACTGTAGTAAAAAAGCATAAATAGATATTGAATGGATATATTTTAAATTCTCAACATAAATAACATTCCACCTTGAGTCTCCAAGTCTTCCACAGCTGAGTTGGTTTTGCCAGCAGCTTTGCCTCAAGGCCTGAAGACCAAATGACCAATATGCAAACCTGAGCAAGACATAAAATTCTAAATGACTACATAAAAGTATTAACAAAGAAGTTGAGTCTACTCCTTATGCTGTGAAGAGAGCTCTATATTTCTAAACCTAACAGGTGAGACTTAAGATTAAAAACCTGTCCAATAAATTTCTCTGCCTCCATTTATTTCTGTAATTCTTCTACTTTTATTTTTACCATAGTCCAGTCATACTACCAGCTTCTTGTTACCGCAGGGAAGGAATTCCCTATTTATTTCAGTCATTAGGTAAAAAATTAGTTATCTAAACTAGGAAATTACTCTGATCATAAAAATATTAATAACAATCATGTACTCTTGGAGAAGATACTATTTTAATGTGAACCGCATGTTCTTAATTCCTAACCATGACAAATTTGGACCATTTGCAAGTCAAATACATTAGAGAGCATCTACAAGTAAGTTTTGACTACCAGTACATGTAAAAACCAAGTCAAACAAGTGAGAACACACATGAAGTCGTACATATTTTAATTACAGACCCCTGAATAAATACCAATACTCTTAAAAAACCCCTGTAAAATACTTCAGGCAGCTTAACTGCTAGTGTTTGCAGGCTTCTCTTGAAACAACAGTGCCCACAACTGTATAAAAATGAACTTGGATAAGAAAACAATGTCACTACAAAATGATTTAACAATGATGTGTTCCAGTGGAGTTACTTTGCTGCTGTCTCTCTCTTTGAAAAAAAAAAAAAAAAAAAGAAGGAAAACTTACTTTTAAACCCTGTTCCAATTCTGTATTGACATAACTTTTTAAGAAGAAAATTAAATACAATTTTTTTAAGTTAAAAAGCTCACAAGGCTTTACTCTTAGAACTACAGCTTGTCAACAACTACAGTAATTTCAAACAAAAGCAATTAAGAGGCACTGTGATTTCTAGTCCTTCTTAATCAGAAATACTTGAAACTAGTTCATGGATTGCATTTGCTGAAAGATTTGATAGAATTTTTCTCATAAACTGCAATACTTTCTATTAAAGAATAATGCAAAATAAATATTAGCATTAAAAAAGTATAATCGTATTGTTAAGAAGGTTTTTACTACCTGCTACTGAAAAGATGATCTTGGAAACAAGATTTACTTGTGAAAACAACACAAGTGGGTTTTTTGCTGCCACCTTTCTTTATGCCAGCATTTAATCTGTAATAACAGAAAACTATATACTCAGTGGTGGTGAGTGTCTCACTGTCTTGGTCTGATCCCACAACAGTTGGTGAATTTCTGACTGAATGGATTAACACAGAAAAAAACTGTGATTTACTCCAAATCAACCTGATCTGCCACACAAACTACTCACTTTAAAAAGTCTCAATGCAATATATATCATATCCATGGAAGAGAGAGCAATTTCTTCCACTTGATGAATAGAAGTAAATATTTTTAAAATAAGTTTTACCTTACCTCTTTTTTCCCTACCCCCCCCCTTTTTAATTCAAGTGCTATCAAAGTAGTTTTTAACATAGAGGATGAGTAAAATCATGGGAAAGCATTAGCAAACCATTGTGGATGTCTCTTGACAAGAGACAGATACCTAAATAGGTGACTTACATACCCTGCTTTAATGCTATTAAGTAGCTTTAGTAAAGTATATTAAGTTGTCTAATAAACCTCTAAAGCAATTAAGCTAGCTGTAATGACCTGTCCTGATGATGGCCATCTCTATCCTGTATGAATGAGGAAAAACTACTGAAATTCAGAAATAGCACACATTACATTGAGTGAGAAAAAATTCAAAGGACTCTAAGAACCATACTATGAAATAAAACAATTTGATGTAACAGACAAGCAAAGTCGTAAGGATTTACAAAGAAAGCAGTGAAAAATTGAGGTGGTCTACTAAAAACCTGCTAGCTGAATAACATTTGGTATTTAACATAATTAAGCCTATCCAGAAACTTGAGATGGGGTGAAGGAAAGAATATTAGGTTTAAAGAGGTTTCTGTGGAAACCTCCATCATTCCCAAATGAAAACAACCAATTCTACTCTGTAAATCAGTTACATATGCATGTTTCTTATCCAAAAGGCCCATGAAGTTCCTGAAAAATACCAAAAAAAAAAAAGCCCATGTGAAATCAGCTGTAACTGAGTGGTGGTTTTAATTTTAGGTATGATTACAGAATACACCATTACGACTGGATTTACCCACAAATCCAAATTCATGGAATTCATTTGTCCTCTCATGAAATCCATCTGCAATAGAGACGAATGGATTACTTTCCTCTGGTTTGTCAAAATTTCCATGACATATGGGTCAAGAGTATCAATGCTGAGTTTATCTATTATGGTTTATTATAAAAGTTTATTCTACATTCTGGTATCAATTATCTTTCTAGTTCTCATGTTTCATGCAGTCAAAAATATTCTTACAGGCAGATTTCCATTAGCCCATGTGAAATCTGGAAAGTCAGCTATAAATGAGTTTTTTCTTTAAAAGCTCTAATAGTTTGAGGTAGCTGTTCTTCTTCAGTAGCTGATGGAGCCATCACAGACTTGTTGAATGATATATTTAGTTGGCTGTCTTTCTTTTCCTCTCCACTTTCTGCTTCAAGTATTCCTTGCAATGGGAGAACACATGATTTTGAATCCTTGGACCCTGGCAGCATGTGATGTTGAAAAAGGTGGGTCATCATACTTTCCATGTTTTTTCTTTACAACACTACTACATTTCCTCAAACTAGCTTTTTTTCCTTCTTAAGTGGCATACTTGTTAATATTTGACCCAGATGCTGGTGGCATGGCATGGCACGTCTCAGGAGCCTCTTTTGACTTCCAGTCAGGATTTTTGTCAACTTTCCCCTCATTCTGTACTTGTAAAATGACACATTTTGGGCAATTTGCTATAAAGGTGAGCCATGGACTACTAAGGTGTTCTGCTTCATTATCAGCATCCTAAGCATTTAAAATGAAAGAATTTTACTGTTTCAGATATTTGTTCATGCTATTTTATCATGAGGCTTTTTAACAATTTCAAATTCTTGACTTCCCCCTCTCCCTCCTTTTGTTTTTTTGGTGGTGGTTATGAGGTTTGAATTTTGTTTGTTGGAGGGGAAACCCCACACACCCCAAAGTACAATAATCTGTTTTTCACTGTGTGGGTTAACTACTACATCTATTAGTGGTTGTGGGTGTTTATTCAGAAGATCTTGCTTTTTGTCTCTCTATCACTGCTCGAGGCCTGTCTGTATCCATCTGAAAAGCCACACTCTCTTCCATTTTACTGGATATGATACAGGAAAACTACGGGGAATTGTCTGAGCTAGGGAGGACTCTGCAACTTTTAGAGTTCAAAGGAAACATTAGATAAATTTTAAGCACAGAATTATTAAAGCAAGCAGTTTTGTTTGCGTGTAGGAACGTAGAGGAATAAAATAAAATACAGACTTCTGCAAGCGCCTGTGGAGTTAGACATTAAATTCATGCACCCCCACACTGAGGAATGCAAGTGCACCTTCCACGCTGCTGTGAGGAAAAAGCAAAAGGCAAGTAGGGCTGAGGCTTACCTATAGTTTTGTACCTGATGGTTTGCTCTCACCTTCCAAAGCTTTCAGTCATTTAAATTAATTCTGCTGCAAATACGCGAGTAATTCTGCCCTAAGCATAACCCCCCTGAAGTTTACCTCAGCAATACCAAAATTACTTTAAAAAGACACTTTGCAAATTGGTTCCACGTTGATAACACTGCTGAGAGTAACATTTGAGCCACGCAGAAATTAACTAAATTTTAAATAACTGGCTTTTAAGGAGCAAAATTAGAACAATTTAGCTTTGGAACATTTTAGCTGGGTCCAGCCTCTGATCAGGCTGCGCGGTGCTTTGTGCACCCAAGTCCAGAGCATCCCCAGGGATGGAGCTCCCCCAGACAGCCCCTCTGTCCCATGCCAAATCCTCAGTCCAAACTCCCGTGGCAGCTAATGGTACATTTTCCTGATACTGTGACCATTTCCACTCATCCTTTCACTGTGCAGCTTGAGTGGTGTCTGTCTTACTTGTAATCACCCCTTAGGTGGTTAAAGACAGCAATGACATTACCCTCAATATTCTTTTTAGGCTAAACATATACTAGTAACCAATTAAATACACTTTACTTGCTACTTTCCAGGAGTTTACAGTACCATTTGTGATTGAGCAAGACCATTACAGCAGCAGGAATCTGACGGGTGGGAAAGCAAAACTGTTATTACAATGCCGTAAATAAGGGAAAAAATGTTTTCCCATAAACACCGGTTCAGAACATGCACATTATACAAAATATTAGCACTGGGGAAAAATTAGACAGACTAATTTATTTTAAACAAACTAAACAACTGGAAATAGGACAAAGTAGTACAAACATAGTTCTAACTAGTTTAGAGCAATTGTTTAATTGTTTCATATATAAACAAGATATTGGCACCAACATATCTGTAGTTTTTTCATTAACACAAATGCATTAGAAACAATGGTATGGAAATGCACAAATGCATTTCAGTTAAGGCTTCTACAGATATTACATGTTCTATAATTACACATTTATTTTGTAAACTTGTTCTAAAACTTTCCAAGAAACTAAACAGAAAAGCTCAGTAAGACTCATATTCCACTGTGAGGCTTAATGGAATGAAGAAAATTTTGTAAAATAGATGATTAGCCCTCAACCTGTTTATTGTGCTTTTTATATGGCAACCGCAAACCTCATTAATTTAAATATATTCAGAACCTCCCACAAAGATGCACTGGAAAGGCAAGCCTGGCTTGAAATATTGATCACATTGAATTCATGAATTCAATTCATGCACAACCATCTAAACAAACTACTGTATTTCACAATGGAATGAATCTGGCTCTTGGCCAGCATCGCTTTGTCCAAGGGATACTTGGAAGGCCAATTCCTAGTATTAATGCCAGAAATCAAGCTATGATGTCTTAAATTTTTTTCCTGTACTCACATGATGCCTTAGCACAGTTTTGCCTGATTTTGCCTATATTTTATGGGCATATATTACCATACCGAGACGACAGAAGTGTCACGCAGCAAAGAGAAGCCATTATTAATCTCATCTTGGGAGGTCAGTGATTCTGTAAATCAAACACACCACATCAGGAGAAAGTGTCATAGCAACCTACATGGCAACACTTGGAGCATCATCCCTCATCTCCAACAGCCAAATCATGACAAGAATGTCCAGTGCACAACAGAGGGAGAGAGGCACCCTGAATCCCTCCATCTCAATGTACAATGCAGAGCCAGCCATAATTCAGCTCCACAGTTTTGCAAAAATACAGACATGAGAGCCACACAAATTTACAATGAGGTTAAGGGCTCCTTCCCACAACAAACTGAGTGCCCCAGAACACAGCCAACAGCTGTGGAACATCTTTTAATTTTTCAGGAACTCTTTTCCCTCCTGCTGAAATTACCACAGCATTTAAATGAACACTGAATTTTTGAGTAACTTAAATTTTCTGGATGGACATAAGAGAACTCAAGTCCTCAACAGGGCAGCAACAGCCCTAGTAATTCACGTTCCCATGTTGTTTTGAAGCAACTCAGGTAACAGCATAGAAAGTTAGCATAGAAAGCATAGAAAGCTCATTGCCATTTCCTTTCAAGTCTTTTATGTGGCTGCTCTTAACTTCACTACTGAAGAGTTCTGTAATTCTCCAGAGAACTTTGACAACTGCACCCCTTTTGTAACAACCTGTAGACACATATTAAATTAAACAATGCAAAATCAATATATACTAAGTAACATATACAAACAGTTTCTGGGCTTTAGGTGATACTTTCTTGATTAATGGCTTTTAAACCAACCCTTGTCTGTGTCTACTAAGGAGGCTGTTCTGTTCTCCAATATATCTGTATTTATTCACATCTGCAAAACTTTATTTTTGCCACTTCAATATAAAAGAAAAATAATGTTGGCTATGATCATCAAAACCCACCAACTGGCACTATTACAACTACATCATTACATAGAAGGTGGTTTGCTGCAGAGTTTTTGGTTTACTTTAATAAGCATTTTCCTGTAATTTTAGGAAGAAGTTTCTCATTCCATCCTAACACAAAACAACAATTTAGGGGGGAATCAATCTCCATTAAAATAGGTAGAAATAGGACCATTTCCAACATCTGTGAAATTCAAGTTTCTGTAGAAAAAGCAGTGAATAGAACTATTGGTCTTGCCATACAAGCTGAGGAGAAATCAGAACACTATTCTTGTATATGGGTTTGTAATAGTTATGCATTCTGACTATTGTGAAATTATAGGATTTGGCTGTATCCTGTTGGCAATACAAACACACCATTTGATTAGAAGATGTATTTAGGTGTTTTCATAACAAAACTGTTGCAACATTAAAGCTTCTTTTTATCTACATCAACCGGAAAGAACTTGCAGTCATCAAGATCTTTGTCAAGAGAACTAAATGAAGATATAAAAAAAGTGTCCTCTTTTATGGATTATTAAACAAAATCCCTGTCAATTCAATCCTTTATTCTAGCAAATACTTTTTATTACAAGTAAATGCAGATTATTTTATGCTTCCTAACTTGGTGGATTTTATGTTTCCTAACTCTGTTTTGTTACCATCTTCCTTAGACTACTTTTGTCATAAAATTTGTTTGAATCTCTAGAGAATATTTAACCAAGTCAGATAAGCTAACTGCCATCAGCATTAGTAACAAAAGCAGGCTGCTGAAGACTGTACACAGTCAAAAAAGCACTGAACACCTGATCTTCTGCATCCCTCTAGTGTCTTTGGCTATGTAGGTAACAATATTTATAAAATCACCTTGACTTTATGCAGTAGGGATAATCTGCTTTGTAAAATAAAAAGCAAAAGTATAAAAGTTTTCAATTGCATTTGCAAATTGCAACAAACATAAAAAGTTCAACATTAAATATATACAATATAAAAATACATTTTTTTCTTTATGAAAATTATAATATATAGCTATAATACACAACATGTTGAGCCGTCAATCACAGCTACAGTGTTTGCAGATGCTTGTCCCACACTCATGGCTGGACTCTGGGTATGACATCTCCCTGAGGAAATTCCTCGATTTCAGCATGAAACATCAATTCTAAAAGAGAAAAAAAAAAGTATGTCTTCTTTGAAAACTCACCTGAATACAATTCCATTACTCCTGAAAAGCACCCTGGCATTCCCCCAAGCTTGCTGTTCTTCATCCCCATTGTATCATTAATGACACATCAAGTCATAGGCTGCATGCCCTGGACAGGAAAGCTGAGTTATGACACACCTTTTGGATCCCAGTTGGAACACAAAAGGAAGAAGGCCTAGTCTCTAGCAAAGCTTCTTCTATGAAAAGACCTTGATTCTCCCCTCCTACAGCCTGGACCAACACAAGCAGTCCTCATTTGAAGTCCTGTTCTGCAAGTACAAATCTGACCTTTCAAAGCTCAGGAGTTCCCCAAACTACTGCAGCATTCTACTGAAAATAATACTGCACTTGAAACACATTAAGCATTTGCAAATGGAACATTAATAAGATTAGGGAATTCTCTAAAACACAAGTAGAATAAATACATTTCAAGTATTTAAAATACTGCTAAACTTATTTTTCCCTTCAGTGAACAAGTGACATGCTCTCATGTTTCAAAACACTTGTTTCTTCAGACAGGACAGATAAGGCTTTTCTTTCTTTTTTAAATTAATGTTTATCCTTTATAAAGCCAAACACAGACACCAGCATCCTCAGAAGCACTTGCTGTGAAAGGTTGCTAGGAGGTGCCTGTCTTTACTCAGTCACAAGGTATCTCAGGACTAGTCTTGAACACCAAATGCAGAGCACTTGGTTCAGCAGATAAAAGCCTAAATAAACACTATTTTGCCTATTAATGTTTCCTACCTTCACTGTGGTCTAACTCTGGTCGGTAAGACAAGAAGATCCAACTTGCCCCAACTAGAACAGACACTACCAGATTCACCA
Source organism: Grallaria varia (assembly GCA_013396735.1). Lineage (NCBI taxonomy): Eukaryota > Metazoa > Chordata > Aves > Passeriformes > Formicariidae > Grallaria > Grallaria varia. Next base: position 74,332 of record VWZG01010250.1, read on the forward strand.
CAATCCATGAATGAACAATTTCTTCCTCTGTACCTGCAGTCCTGGAAAAACGACATCAACCCATCAGTCAGTTCACTGGTACACTGAGGTTACAGTAATAATTTCAATCAGAACAAGGCGGCTAAACCAGGTGTGAAAACAGAAATATTTGTAGCATCATGATGGTCTTGCACTGCAAAGGCCTGGCAAAGAGAGTGGTTACCAAAGACAGTGACTCAGCTAAGAAACCCCATTATCTCACAGAGAATGCCCACTTGTAGATTTCAACAGCAAATTCCTTTTCTTGGCCCAGAGACAGAAAATAAAAATCAAAATGCACGGTCAAATTTTACTGTGGTGAAAGATACCACAACATACCGTCAGTTCATCTTATTTTTCAGCATTTCATCATGAGTCATTATGGTCAGAGAACAGCAGATCAGTACAGTCTGTTTGGAACCAAGGACCTGTGTACAGTTGCTGTGGGGTGGATGAGAAGGGGCTTTAAGAAGGTATGATTTAGCTTAGATGGTTAGCTGACATTTTTCTTTCTGTCATAACAGTAGCAGGGTGTGGTTTTATTACTAGAATCTAGGCTTTTTAATAAACAATTCAACAAACATTTATAGAAGCCCTGAAAGAAAAACTAAAACAATAACTGCCCAAACCAGCAAATTTTCACGTAAATGCTTTTGTTCTACTTTTCCTGGTCCAGCATGAAACAATGCTTAATATTTAAGCGTCAGCTGTATCTGCTAAGCCCATGCATCCTGTGGCAGAGTATCTTCTTCAAAAACAGTGTTGACTCTACAGAATGTCAAGCCCTTGAACCCAAAAGTTACCACCTCAGTAGGATCCCGTTTCTCAAGCAAAAGAGATTCTTAAGGATCCTGCCACTGACATTTCCAGCACCATTCCAAAAGGCTCTTGTTAGAGTTATAATGGGTTTGCAACCAACGTGACCAAACCCATTCTTGAGTTCTTATTTTTCAATGAAATTATAAAAGATTCAGGACAAGTTCAAACAAAGGCAGGTTTAGTAATGAAATCCTTCATCAATCCTTTCTTATATATATTGCACAAACTCTTCAATCCACTAGTTTGACTAAGGTTCCTAAGCGAGCTATGTTACAATTTACAGAAGTGATTTCTTAAGTTTCCTACCAGATGCTGCCATTTTCTGAAGGTGGCGTGTAGAGGTTGATTCTGTCACATGTCATCTGCTGGCTTAAGGATAAGACAAGAGCAGCAAAGTACACTGGAAGAAATGGAATTAGCAGTGTCAGATATAAACCCCCCCAAATGCTGTCTCATTATGACATTGCACTAGTCACTACATTTTCTTTCCTTTCACTCCACTGCCTCCAATGACAGTCTCCCTAAATTCATTCTCCAACATTTCCAACCCATCAAAATCTGATTTCTGCACTTTTGCAACCCATCAGCTACATCAGGTGGCATTTTGTGATTCTGGTTTTTGTTAGGTTTGTGTTCTGTATTCAGAAGTTGGAAAGAATTATCTCACTAACAGCCCCACCAATGTTACTATTGCAAATACTTTAAAAAATTATGCAGCAAACTGTTCATGGCCCTTGCTATTTTCAACTACTAAGACACTTATTCTAAAGCAGAAAATAACCAGGAAGGGAGATTTCACTAAAAATATTATGCAAAAGTTTTCCATTTTCCATATTTTCTGGACAACTTCCTATTCACTTCAAAATACTTACAGAAAGATGCTACTGCTGCTGGGTCTAGGGTAAGAAAGCCCTTCAGTGCAACTGATGCTTTTGCCAAATCAGTCCTGGTAACAAAACCAAGAGTCATAAACACAGCCCAGTAAGACAATGATACTGCTCCTCTAGCAGTATTCTACTGTTCTTTTACTTTTTCTGCCACTGCTACAGTGCCTTAATACACAACTGTATCCCACACACATGGCAACGGTCCTTATTATGCCAAGTCCAAGACAGACTGAAACTAAGAGAATGCTCCATGAGGTTTTTAGGTTTCACACTGTAGACCTTTGTCAAACAAGGAGAATGCAGAGAGATCTGTCGCCTCTAGTCCTCACCATTCAGTTCAGTGTCCACACTAATGCAACGGCTTACACTGCTTGTTGGAGCAAATATGAGTAACTCAGGACTCCTCCCTGCCACTATTCCATGAAAAAAAAGTAACAATTTTTTCCGTAGCACTGACTCCTCCCCTGGCTTATCCTGCTGCCATGGAAACTATCTGTAACTAAAAGAAACATATAGAACGTCCCTGAATCCAGTCCATTTATGATCTTTTTTGTGCTTCTTTTTTTTTCATTCCCACTCTTAATTTGTAATGCAGAATCCCCAGTTAAGCCATGAAAACTGTTTACACAGCTATATTTCAAACCTTACTACGGAATGGATTTGCATGAAAAGCAACCTGAGAGAAACATTAGTTGTTCTCCACCCCTCTTCCCAGCCCTGCCTGCAAAAACCAGTTCAGCTCTTACATGTGTTTCACCTCCTGATGACACAAACAGTATCAGTTCACTGTGGCAGGGTGCAAGCAATGAACAGAAATCAGTAACAGAGGTCTGCATGCACAAAAACACCCTCCCTCTGTATAGCCCGCCATATGTAAAATCGTTCTTTAAGTGTATCACATTAAATCATCAACAGCAGACCAAAAAGTGCCATAGAAAGGAAAATATTATACCCGAATTATATACATGTTTCAAATACAAGTATATTTTACCTGTCAAAGGCTGAGACTGTACTGATAGACAGCAACAAATAGAACAAACTTTGAGCTGGGTATGCTATTGTCTTATACTGTTCAAGCAGGTTAGAAACCATGGAAAGCTCATTTCCTGCCAAAATGTAGATAATAACGATGTTCCATACAGCATATCCAGCAAGGAAGCCATGGGTAAAGAGTCCCATCACTCTGAAAGGAGGAAAGAACAGTAGACCACTTTTAGTATCTTGAATTAGGAAAAAAGAACAGATAGAAAAGGCCTATGAATTTATCTGGTCAACCCTGCTTTTCAGAACCTTTCAGAAATTGTTTCTGAATGCTTTTTCTGATCCAGTTTTAAAAATTCTAAGCATCGAGACTTCTGCTGCCTCCCTTAACAGACTGCACCAGAACCTGAGCACTTAAAGAAAACAAAGATGTTTTGCCTTTCCTTCATTACTGCCCAAGTCAAATACTTGCACCTGCTGCCTCTGACTTTCTAAAAGCACTGCCCCTTACACTTACACAGTGTTCTTAAACTTGTCCCCAAGGCAGTCCTCTCATTATCTGCCTTGCTAAGGAAAACCATGAGAAGGAAGCGCAGGCTTCCAAACAAAATACATCAGAGAGTAAAATGGTTGTCATATTCCCATTCTATACCACAGGACAATCACATATTGAAAAAAATACATAATTTTTTTTGCTCTGGTGTGCAAGCTTATTCCCCCAGTCCAATCTCACTCTGCCTTCTTTTTCACCAACTAGGATTTTACTTTGAGAACTACCTGAATTCAGGTATTCTTATTCTGATGAAATACCTGATGGGTCACCCTTCTTTTATAATTTTTTTTTTCTGTAGGTCTCTACTGTTTTGGTTATCAGATCAGTCTCTTGCAATTCAGATTTTGTCTGAACCTTTGCAGTATGACTTTCTTAGAAATTTTTTTTTATAAGCTGTATTTCACCTATGATGTCTGAACTAGAAATGCATATTCTTGACAACAAATACCAAAAGCTAGAGGACTGATAAACATTATATATCTTGCCTCCTGAACCACCATTTATTCAGAATATCCAAAAGAAATAAAGATAGAGGCAGGGAGAGGTCACTAATTTTCATGTAAAAAAAACAAAACACCAAAACTCCAACCCTGATTTCTGCTTCTTTACATCAGGACATTTATCTTTCACCTGAAACTTCGGTGCACTGAGAGAGCAACATCTCTGGTAGTCCAGGAAGCCTTCACATCCAGCAGTACATTGATATTTTCAGTGGTTTTAATCAACTCTGCACGGTCAGCTGCCTGAAAACGCCCTGAAAGGAAATCAGTTTTAGAGAGCACTGTTACCTTTCACCATAATTTCTACATTAATACTTACTAGTGTTAAAAAGCTGTAAGCATCAGAATTCCCATCAGAAAACTTCTCCTGCGCACTTCCTGCCCTTTGTCAGCAGACACTGATACCACTCTGTCAGAGTGATGCATCCTGGGGAGTCAGGCTATCGAGTTAAAAATGTGCAAAGCACTTTGGGACATTACTCAGTGTTCCCTGGTACAAGAAACACTTGCAAAACCCCCAAAACAATAGAAAAACCCAAGCATTCATCAAAAAACTTCCACTTGAAAGTTGTATTATAAATAATAATTTCTTCTTGAGGTACTGTGACGGTATTAGATCAAATAAGCTCAGCTGGGTACTTTGAAACTGCCCTTTTCACACACACTATGGAATTAAAACATTCAACTGAATACACCAGCACAGCAACACTAGCATTCAGTGTTGAAAAATTATCATGTATATTTATTTCCAAATAATTTTTGGTTTAGAAAATGCTTTTTAAAAAAATTCTTCCCAATACTACAGTATTTGGATTTTAAATATAATAATGCTACCTCTAACTGCAAGAATGTCCTTAAGTTACTTAAATGTCAAGATGAACTCACGATTTTTTTCAACAAACACTTTGCTAACAGGCTGGCTAATTCCAGTGGGAGCAGCAAACACAGGCTGCTGATCTGGGCTCTTTCTGTGCTCATCTTCAATGATATCTTCCTCCTCCACTTCCAGGTCGTTGGGACACTGCATTTCCGCTGGCCGAGGTTTCCTGTTGGCACAGAACATATAGTGGGGCAAAGAAAGAACAGGAAGTAACATGTAAAACCTAAGGCTCCTATGAACATTTAACCTAACTTGACTGATAAGAACACATCAGGCTACTGACCTGTATAGTAGTACCCCTTTTATAATTTTAAGGACTGAAGTCCTCATGGAGTTAATTAACTGAAACCATAAAGCTAATCCCATTTCAAGAGATTAACAATTAGAATAAATTAGAACAACTGGGGAGAAAATATACTCTCATAAAATGAAGAAAAAGATAGTAGGAATGAAAGAAAAGTGGTCAAACATTCTATTTTTTTATGTATGTGACTGAACTATTAGGCTCATGAAAATGTACTCAGAATTGTAATGCATCCAGGTGTGCACAGAAGAAACAAGTGAAGTTAGATCTTGAACCCGGAAAGAACCCCACACAGGCTGAATGGCGTCATGGGCTTCAAGAGTTTACTTTGTGTAACATGACAATGTGAAACACTACTCAGCCACATTCACTGTCACAGTTATTCCACATTATGAGCTATACTAGCTTTGCCTCACTTTGTTTTTTTTCTCTGTTTGCGGACCACTGTTTCTTCAGTTTCAGGGACATCCATGCCGTTTCCATTCTGAAATAGGGATGCAACATTTTGCTGGGTAAAAGAGGTCTCAGAATCTGAAGATTTAAAAAAAAAAAGAACCCACAACACAAAATTTTCAGAGCTTTTATAAAAAGTTATTTCATAAAAAGTTATTATATAAACAGAGTGGCAAAAACCATTATTATCTTCTGAGCTTTGAATGATGTCAAGTATCTATTTTACCACTTCCAAGACTGTACTGCCATTATTTTCATGGAGGTTTGCACCCTATGGAATATGACACCAGAAACTGAAACTCTAAGCTGCCATTCACGCAGAGATTACTTTCAGCTGTTTTAAGTACAACAGCACATGAAATGTTTTAAGCCAAAATACATGTTGGCCAATAACATTTCTGTGTTACCAGGTTTTACTCACTGCTCTTTCCAACCTACAATTATTTCACATACCAGTAGGTACTTTCTTCTTCTTGCGTTTCCTCTGCGGAGCGACATCCTGATGTTCTGGAGTCAGGGGCTCACTGCTCTCAGACTGCCGCCGGACTGCTGCCTGGACGATGCCATCTAAAACCACAGGGAAAGATCCAGCAACCTTAGCTCAGAGCCACTGAGACACTGCCAAGGAAAAGCTGCTGTTTACTACACTGTGCAAATGTCTGGATTTGCCCAGCTGAGCAACAACTGAGATGAAAATGCATTGGCCAGGAAATAAAGGAGTTGGGAGTCAAATGGGCAAGTACGAACATACAAGGGCGGCAGTTAACAACCCCCCTTTCACCTTAGCAGTTTCACGCTTAGGAGAAAATTAAGTGTCCAAGAAGTAGCACATTTCCCATTTGGGCATACAGCAGCAGCCTGACTGAAAGAAACCCAACACAGGGAAGAAGAATTTCTCCTTTCTACATGCAGGGATTGTAACGCAAGGGACAAGAAAAAATTAAGTTTCTTACAAGGTGATCCACACAGATATGTGCTAAAGCAAAATAGCATCACATCAAAGGAAGAATTAATTGCTAAACATACACCATAAGAATAAAGGAGAAGCAGGAAAACAACACTAAAGGATGTTCACGGCAGTTTGGGAAAGGAACTATTACACTTTGGAGTAACGACATTTCTGTGAGAGGCTAACATGAATCCATCAAATATTCTAGCATCAATTTGCATGATCAGAAGCAGAAAGACAAAGTTACTTCTCTGTTTTACATCACATCTGTTTTTTTATAGCTCTTTCAAGGACTACCATTTTATGGAAAGAACTGAATCTATCTTTGTTTCCACTTCAAGCTCGGGTTGACCCACCTTTTATAAAGCTTCACTGTGCTAAAATGCAAAATTTACAAGTAAACTAACAGCAAAATCAAGGTGTACTTTGCACCATCATTCAGCTCACTGAAAACAACATAAAACCTAATCCTGGGAAATCCTGGTAGCAACAGCTCTACTTTTTGCATTTAAAGGTTTTTCAGTGAGGCCTCACTGCACACTTTTAAGCAAATAAAGGAGGTTTACTCATCAAACTTTTATATGGACCCAAATCAATGGGTTAGAGAAATCCACTAGATACTATTAACATGTTCTGCTTTACCAAAATAGATCAGACTCATAATCTTGCTTAAATAAGTATGTTTGTTTTGCAGATTTGTGTCTTGTAAAAATACAAAGCTCTGATGCTAGTCATCTATCACCTTCACTGAAAGTGGTAAGATTAACTTGTGACTTTATTTGCCCAGGGACTGAAATTGAGCTAAATTGTTACATGAGTTTTATCGGTTCATTCAAAAATTCAAGCTCTTAACAGATTCAATGTAAGCTTCTTGCAGCTGGAAATGACTAATGAAGTATGCAAAAAATTTATAAAGGAAAAAAATAGCAGGAATTAAAGAACAGTTTTCAGTCTTGGCAGGACCTTACCTAATGGAGTCTTTCCTTTTGGTTTCCTTTTTTTGGGACGACTGAGTGGAATTTCATCTGCATAACATAAACCAGAAGTATGGGTGCACAGCAAGAAACCACCATTTCTTTTGTTTAACAGCCATTCTATTGCAAGTCAAGAAATAGATTATTTTATACAAATTATTATATCCTTCAAGTTTTATAGGTAAGATGATAATTCATTAGTTCACACAAGGAGGAGGAGCACAGAAGTTGGTAGGAAAACAGGATAAGAAATCTGTCTTATGTGCGGCAGAGGCTAAATACACATGTGCACTCGTGTTAACTGAAACACTCTCAGTAATGCTCTGACAATTAAACTTACTGCTTAAAGCACAGTGGCAGCACTTCAGTTACCTTGAAGGAAACAGCAAATAATAAAGAGAACAAAGAAAAACAAGAGTTCTAGCAATGGCAGCACAGGTACCCATGCAGTTTAAAAAAAATCAGCCTGCACATAGGAAAAGTATAAGGCTCTGTCTTTAAAGAGAGAATGCGTGGCACCAAAAGAAACTACCAATGTTTATAATTCTCTTGAATAACTCACCTTGGCTCCCACTTCACATTTAAGAAGGTGTTGACAAACAGTGTAAAAGAAACAAAAATGAGAAGAAAGTTAATTTTGAATTAATTACAATTCACAACAGTGAAATTCACACTAGTACTTTCGTGATTTCTTTCCTTATCCCCACTCCTCTTTCGGAGCAGTTGTGTACCACAGGGTTAAGGGTAGAATGCAGTCACAAAGATTCAACATTTTGCTGGTGACTAGGCACAGTTTCTTGATTGGCTGGCTGTGGATCAGATTAAAAGCTTTAATCACCTGGCTAATTAAAACTTGTCTTACTGCATGATATGTAACAAACCAACAAAAGTTATGAAACATTTGAGCCCATATGTTATTTAAAAAGATACTATATGTCATCAATCATAAACATCATGTTTACTTTCAGATACTTTGAAGGAATTCTAAAGTACAGTGTTGTAATGACTTTCCACATTAAAAACAAGGCCAATTTTTGCCCTATGCTACATCAAACTAGTAGACATCTATATACCTATTCAAGAGTATCTAGTCTAATTTCAGAAATTCCAGTTCTGAAGGATTTGTGATTCAAATAAACAAAAGAATATGAGATAAAGCAAAGAGAGAAGGAAAAAGAGATTGAAAAGGACAACTGTTAGACTATAGTAGACGTTAAAACTGGAATATTTGTCTGAAACTTTTTAAAGGGTTCATCTCTCAGAGTTTTAAAATTCAAATAATATGCTAAAATTTCTCGGCCTCCATAAAACCTGAAAATGCTTTGCGTTCTTTGGAAAGAGTTCTGGGACAACAAATTAGCAAGAGAAGCAATTATTTTTAAAACTATTATGACTCCTCAGATATTGAATAAACTTATTTCTCTTAATGTCATTACTTTTAGAATCACTGTAGTACAGCACCATGATCAGTTCCACAGAATGCACTGATTTTACCTTGGCACTGGAGGGAGGGCACGAGGCGGGCACTGAAAGACAAGAGAGAGACAAAAGTCAACTTCTGTCAGTATGAAACCACCTCTCAGAAAGCAGCTCTTTCCAGATGTGGTCAGAACACACAACGTATGTTTTGCTTTGTATGCCCTCTAAATGGCTAGACATTCCTGATGGAGACGTTACATAAAAGCAGTATCTAAAAGATGCTGGAATAACATGCCTTTACCAGAGTTCTGACGGGCACTGCATTAGGGATGGGCACTAACATCTGTGCGTGCGGCACAGCTTGCACTTCAAAGGCACTCGAACAATTTTTGCTTTTGATGTAAGACACTGCCTTCATGAGAAAGCTTAGTAGTCCTTCTGTTTAAATATCAGAATTCTGCAATAATTTATGCATTCAATATACTTGCACAGTATGCAGCATACGCTGTTTTCTGTTAATGAAGGTGCAAATTCAGAACAGTAATAATAAAAGGAAAAAAGCTCACTTATGGAAATACTTTAAAATATTGTAAAATACAATCTTTATATAATTTTGAAAACATTTACCACCAGGTCAAACACAACTAAAATATAAAAGTTGCTCCTGGTAATAATCTGAAATTGAGCTTGTACCTTTCTCTGATCTAGAAAAAGGACGGCAGTTAATTTTCAGCTTTTGTTTTACAATTACATTGACAGACTATACATACAAGTATTTCCCACCCTCAAAAAATTCAGTTGATATCAGAAACAAAAAGGTCTGTAAGACTGCTAAGACTCAAGGACCCACAAACTTACCACTTGTTTCTTTCCCATATCATTTGAAGCTGTTCCCTGAGAGAGGCACTGTGAACTGGTCTATGCTCCCTCACGCTGCTCACTTTGAATGAACCTCAGCTAATTCTGAACTAAAAATAAACTCCAGGCAGCCAGGATTAGCTGGACATGAACCCTCCTGCCCCTGGGTTAGGACCCAGCACTACTCCCATTTGAAGCAAGGGCAGTTTGTCGTGTGGCACCAGGCATTACCTGCATTAAAAACCTGTAACTCCACACGCTGGTAGAGGTTCCTGCAAGCAAGTCTGACTTTGGTTTGTTTCCACAAAGCAGAGGAGACACCTCATGCACGGAAGGGTTTGTGGGATTAGGCCTCAAATCTCTCACTTGGATTTTGGCCACGTTGCAGACTGACAGCAAGTGTCATTTACACAGGTAGGGAGCCGCAAACCCTAAAGCACGCAGGTCACACCATACCAGGGAATGAAAAAATATTGGTAAAGGTCAGAGCTCATTACTTTCATTGGTTCCAACATTCTTGAGGCAGGAAATGTTGAATGTTCACGCTACTTGATATTTTAAAAATCTAAGAGCTAAAAAACCCATAAAAACAAACAAACCAATGTAAACCACACACCTTTTATGCAGCATCCACTGCCAGGGCAGTAGCCTGTCTGCATTCTGTAGTACCTATTTTATTACCTTCTACAAAACAGCTGAAAAGTGAGCTGATTGTTGTTACTCCCTGCAGCAAAGGAAACCACACGCAAGCAGGCAGTGGTGAATGCCCATCAGTCCCATCTGCAGACAGCCTCCAGCCCTGTCACACAGGTACCAGCTTTGCTCTGCCTGCGGTTCCGCAGAGCCTGGAGTAACCGGCTCCAAGCTGCGTGGAAGGGGTGAGTTTGGGGGCAGGTTTCAGGGACATTCTGTGACCCACAGAAGAGCAGCCGAGCGCTGTGACAAGGCGCGGTGCCCCCGGAGGCCCGAGAGACACCACAGCGGGGCAGCCGCGGGCTCGGTCCGTGCCCGGGACACACCTGGAACCTGAGGGAAAACCCGACCACCCAACCCCGGCCGTCCACTCCAGCACGCGGAGCAGCAAGGTTTAAAAACACTTCACCAGCCTTTGCAGATGTAAAGCCTGGCAGATCATCTTTTGAGATTTATACCAAAAGAGGAGAGCAGTGAGGAAATGAAGGCTCGCCACCCCAGTGATGCCGCACCGCGCTGCAGCCCCTTCCCACGGGGCCGCCCCTCCGCTCCCCGTCCCGGCAGCAGCTCCGCTGGGGCTGGACCGGCTCCCCCGTCCCGTGCTCCGCGGCCCGCCCGGCCCGCAGCGCCTTTCGCCACCGCCCGGCCCGGCCGCGCCCTCACCCCGCCGGCGCCCGCCCGCCGCGCCGCCATGGACCGCACCCGCCCCATTCCGGCTGCGGCTGAAGCTCCACCCCCAGCCCCGGGTGGGCGGGGCGGAGCCGCGGCTGCGCCCCCCGGGGCGGGCGGGGCCGGCGCTTCCGCGTTCCCGCTCGCACGACGCGGCTGCCCTTCGGTCCTCAGCGCTGCGCGGCGGGGCCGAGTCGTAGGGTCGGCAGTGGGAAAGGGTTTCTGGGCTGCCTTGGCTTGTAGCCAGTGCCACAGACTGCTACGCGAAGTTCTGCGCAGTAATCGGGGAAAAAACACCCCCCACAAACAAGTAGAAAATAACACATGGTAAAAAAGGCAAAGTGAGAGTCGCCAAGTGCCGGCCTTGGCAGAAGTGGGGCCCAGCATGGACAGGAGCACGGAGCTGGCTCCTGTCTCACCCTCCACCTGTACTTACCCACGTCAGTGACATGTTGGGACTTCCGTCTTTCCAGTGTTACCTCAAACAAGGAATAAAGCCCCTGGTACATGCAGGTATGCTGGTACCTGTAATATTCGGCTTTGAATAACCTCTTGCATTTGTTAATTTTCCTCCAAGGTGAGGTAGGCCAAGAGAATAGGAACCTGTGTTCGTCAGGGGGGCAAGAGCTGCCCTGTGAGTGGAGAGAGTGAGGAGCTTACTTGCCCCCTTTGATGAGGAGAGTGTGCTACCGCAGAGCAAACCAGCAGGAGAAAGGGTTTCTGACTATTCCCCTCTTTGCTAAGTCCATGCTCTGTCAGCTTGTACTCACTGGAGTTGATGAAACCAAAGACAAGACACATTACAATCATTACCAAGATAACTGTGGTTTCTGGAGTAGTTCATATTGTGCCAACACCACTCCTACCTTAGAAGGTAAAAAGGATTAGCAGCAAACCAATACCTTCATAAATAACACTCCCTGCTCACAGACAGGGTGCTAAAAGAACACACTCTGGACTGAATATTGACTGAGTATCATTTGCAAGTAAGGCTTCCAGAATGTACAGGTATCACAGTACCAGAAGGACTGTAATAAAAAGGACTTTTCTGAACCTATGTATAAGCAAATTACAGAGATGCATCCAAGAAAATAGATTTTTCTTTATTTTTGTAATTGAGTGCTCACAGTATTTCGTTGGGGGTTTTTTTTGTACAAAAGTGGATGCAACTGTAACATAAAAAGCTCAAGAGCTACACAGAACATAGTGTGATTATATCTCCTGTAGCAGCTTCTTTCCTAATCCTCTTCCAAATCCCTCACATACAAAGATAAATTCTTGCAATCCTGACATTAGGATTATTCTTGAAGTAAAACATAAGCTGTAATCTTTCTGAAGCTGCCTGCTGCTCAGAATTAGGGCTGCGTGTCTGAGCATATCCATATTGCAGGGACCCACTGGGGCTCGTCCTGTGCACGATGTACTGCAGACAGCAGCTGTGCAGATGCTTCTTGTAAATTGTCATTCACAATCACTTGATCAAAGAATTGACCAAACTGAACTTCCATTTTCTTGGCTGAATCTTCCATCTCCTGTAAATCTTCTTCCTGTGAGACAGAGTAAGTCTATGAAACTTAGAAAACACATCTAGAGAAACTTACCTGCAGAGCATTTTCAGAACACCTTGGGCCACATAAACCAGAAGTGAACAGATAAGTGTCAGTCTACTTCATTTCCTTCACAGTTTGCTATAGTAAAGCACACCTGCTACAGTCAGTTCCAGGTCTTCAAACCAGAGCTGACTGCCATATCCTTCCCAAGGATGTACCTTGTGTCTCAGAGTGCTCCATTTGCCCCAGAAAGGTTATTCTAAGATGAGTGCTGGCAGAGAATGTTAGGGACTGGAAGGCAAACCCACTAATACTCGTGTTCTTATTCCAAATTTTACTTTGTTTCTTCAGGGTTCATGTTTCTTTCCATCATAGCAATTATGATTAACCTCCGTATAATTACTGACTGAGGTCTCCGAAATGTTAAGATACTAAACTTGATTATGATTTGCACAGAAACAACCGTGACAAAGCACTGTATACATTCTAAATAAAAGGAATGCATTTCCTACAAGCCAGATTTGTATTTTATCTGTAGCACTTCATATAGAATTGATACTGATACTGCCATTAAGCATACGTGAAATAATAATACATTCTTATAAATATGTGAAAAAATAACTTATTGAATTACTGAATGAAGCGTATTCCAGGTATTTCAGTGCAAACAGTAAATATATGCATTGACTCAAACACTGACACAAGAAAGTTAATTAAAACAAAAATATGCAAAATAGCTTCTTCTTTAAAGTGATTTTGAAGCAAAATGCCTCAGCCCCCTGAATACAATTTACAACTCTTATGCTTCAAAGCAAATCTGGAGGGGGAAAAAGATCCCAACAAAACTAACAGAAAAAGACAAGAATAATTACATTTAATCCTAAAGACACAATCTTTATTTAAGAGTTAATATTGTAACATAGTAGAATGCATTATGTTCTAAACACAGAATCTCAGATTAATAAACTCTATTTCTTTTATTCCCAAATCTCACCTTGAACTTCATGTTCACGTAATAATCTGTAATGATCCTGGCATTTTTACGAGTCTGCCTCATGCAGCTTATGCTGGGTGGCTTGATGAATATAATGTAGGGCTTTAACTCATAAGTCCGGGCTACTTGTATGCCCTACAAATGAAGAATAAAATGAAGTTCAAGTATTTCAGATGTATTCATCCCAGTTTTACTCCCATAGAAAGTCAGTTGTTTACGACATGGCTTTATCTCCAGACCCAGGAGTTCTCTTTTTCAGGAACACCTGCTTGAAAATGGTCTCACTTATAATCCTTGGACCAGACATTGCTAACCAGCGGTAGCATGCTGAGATCACTTAAATCTGCTTGGTAACCTTATTAGGAAATGCTTTCAACACCAGTGAATGACAAAACAGTGTTATTAACAGATCTTTACAATTAACCACACTAAAGATACATTTGAAACCTGTTATTTTTTAACTGTCAAGGAGCGACCTTTGGAACAAGTACACCTCTATTGTTCTGTAATGGAAGAAAGTATCCTGCTTTCAGAAATCTTCGTGCTATGTAACATTCCCTAATGCTAGCAAGCATTTTTAAGTTCCTGCAGAGCAGTGAAGGGAAATAGGAAAAAAAAGAAAAAAAGCCATAGCATGTAAAGTTGATCAAGCACCAGATTTAAAATCAACTAATTCTCAGCAGTAATTCTCCTACTTCATTGCTGTTACTTCATACCCTTCTCAAAACTCATCCTTTAAACTCACACCCTAAAAAAACTGATGTCACATCTGTTCAAGTGGCAAGATTACACACCCCACCCTCCAATGCCTCTCTTTCTCCCTTTTGCTTAAAAATGTAACAGAAGAAACCCAAGGACATTTTTAGACCTGAAGACTAAGGTGTGACCTAATCTGCCTCTTACAGCAGTTCAAGTTTTTTAGGAGTGCCCCCACAGGTCATGTAATTTAACTTCTATTTTAAGAAGCACAAACCACTGCTAACCTAAGGCTCTGACACACTGGCTCTGCATTATTGGAGGGAAATATCCAAAAGTTACTGAGTTACAGTATCTCTCTTTACATTTGGTTTGAAAAGATGTGGAAACACCATAGCCCAAACTGCTTCTGAATACTTAATATGCAAGTAATTCAGAGAAGGTTAGCAGGATTTTGCTGGACACAGCTCTAAGTATCTTAGATATTTACAAGATCAGGTTTTTATTAGCCTTAACTTCATCAGCAAATTCAAGGGATAGAAGGGGAAAACAAAGTGAGTAGTGTCTAATGAAGGAGCAGCTTACTTCTAGTTGTTACTTCTGAAGAGAAATAAAGGTACACTATTATTCCCTGATTTTGCTTGGTTACTTTAATAGTTGCTGCTTTTACCAGAAGGTGTTCAGAGATTGGTAACAGAAGGACTCAACTAACAAGGCTTGGAGGAGGAAGAAATCCCATGCTACAGTCTCCATATGAAAGAATAATCAGGAAAACTCATTTCTATACCATCCAAACTGATAATGCAGCTGCTGGCTTGAAACAAATGAACAGTCTCAACATGCTTGTCACTGTAGTACCACCACCACCCCCAAGACCCATGCAAAGAGTAATCTCTTATTAAAGCACCATGAGTTAAAGTGAAAAACAAGACAAAGCAACTAACACTGTTCCAACAGCTCAAGAATGTAGAGAAAATTATTTTTCCTTCCAGAAGATTCCCTGCCCCTTTACCACTCACCTGTGGTTCTAAATCTATTACACAGATCTTCCCTTCATCGAGGACTGTTCGCACTGCGTCAATACTGGTACCATACAGGTACCCTTTGTATTCCCCATATTCCAGCATTCTGCCACAGTGGTGAGGAAGAAAGAAAATGAAAGAGCATTTGAGACTCAAAAGGGTTCCATTTAAAGGTGAAATCTTCAAGTGTAATCCAATGATCAGGACTGAATGATAAAACATAGTGAACACTGATGAACAACCTTTACCTTTGCTCTTCCCTGCTACGCTGGGCACAAAAATCAAAACCACTACAGTTCAACATCTCCAAAACACACAGTTTTTGCTCATCACATTGTTACAAATTTTGTGTTTAGATGATGTGATTTTAATGAAGCTTGTCAACTATATGCTACAAATAACTTCATAAATCTGAAGATCTCAAAGCACTTGGCACAGCTCAGTGAGTGTAACTTCTGGTGCTGAGCTGGTCTGTCTTAGAGAGATTATTGATGCATAGAAAGGAGCAGACAACTTTTGAATGTTTAGCCCTTACACTTCAGGTGCTTACATGTCATCACTGCAGAGATCCTGCAATGGAGCTGCAGGTCAGGAACAGGTTTGACTCTGCTCAATTTTCGTAAGCAGTCTGGTTTCCAGGAGAGTTAATTCATAACTTACAAGCACATCTAACGAGCTCAAGACTAGAGATCCCACTTTCTTTTAGAAAGATTCTGATATTAAGTTTGGGAGAACCATTTTCAATATCACCAATAAAGTCTTTGAAGCAACTGGCTCAAGTAGTTTGACCTAAATTTACATCTAACATACACAGTAGGAGTGGAGGAGCCCAGACATGGGACCTAACTATAAAACTGTATTTTCTTAGATCATGTTAAGTAATGAAAATGTAATTCATGTCTCCTACTCACCTGTGACTATACACCATGTTTTCAAAAGTTTCCTTTGAGACATAGTGATATTCACGGCCATTCATTTCATAACTTTTCTGAACACGAGTGGTGTCTAAAAAGAGATACACACATAAAAAAATCAGCTGCAACTAAATTATTGTACTTTTATAAACGAGAACTTCATGAAGGACCGTAAATCAGTATTTTCCTAAATAATAACATGAATTATTTCCGTTTGTTTATCCAGAGCAAGAGCCCTATCTACTCTAATGGTTTTCCAGTGGCGAGTCCTTGAAAGTCATCAAAGCACAACTGTATTTCTTAGAATGGAAGAAAAGCAGTTTAATCCAAATAGCTAACTCAGACTAATCAGGAACTGCTTTGGAACTGGTTGCACAACTATTTTTACTCTTCTGAGGTAAAATTAATTAAAATTCATTCAGAAAAATCCCACAAGCTTTCCCACACTTGCACCCTCCCCATATCTGGGATCTTAAGCACAAAGGAAGACCTGAATTTTCAACTAGCTTCAGATTCATAATTCCCTCTTTGGTTATCTAAATCACAAGAACCAACTAAGTACAGGTAGAAACAATTTCAGTTGTTACGTCAGAAATTAAGCTGAATAAGTCTCATCTGAGACTAGAAGGCTAATAAGGAAAGCTGCAAAGCCTATTAAGCACCAGCTTCTGTTGTCTTCATTCTTATATCTGATCACTTAAACACTGTGAACTTACCATATCCCCAAGAAACAGTCTATCTTTTTTTTTTTTTGAAAATCTATGAAAAGCAAGCATCAAGATTAAACAAAATCACACAGATAACTTTTACCTACATAAAGCTTTCAAGGGTTTCAGGAGCTTGGACCTGAAAATAGCATTGTTTGATGTGCCTAAATGAGATAGATCATATTTTACAATAACCCTTATGAAAGTAAACAGTACTGGCTTTCAGCAGAGCTGAAGAAACAGCCATAAAGTGCAGAGAATATGAATTACACAAAGGCCAGAGGGAGGTACTTGGCATTTCCTAATCGTGTTTGAAGGAAGTAGTGGGGGAAAGAGGAAAAACATTACATACGAGGTATGGCACTTTGAAACTCTCGTGGGTTACTTGTGATGAGCCTTCGCCTCAGCTCATTCACACCAACTCCTGCGGGACCTGGGAAGTTGGAAACGTGACTAATATTACTGGCAGGGTACAAATCACTTCTCAGCAATACAGCCATACCCAAGAGGCAACGCAGCAATAGCATTTTAAAAGAAAAAAATTATCAAATAATTCCAGACTTAGAAAGGACAGTAGATTTGTCTGTACTCTGTTTGCTTTATGAGGACTCTGGTACACTACGGAACAGCAGCTTCCCTTCAGTCACTA
Source organism: Grallaria varia (assembly GCA_013396735.1). Taxonomy (NCBI): domain Eukaryota; kingdom Metazoa; phylum Chordata; class Aves; order Passeriformes; family Formicariidae; genus Grallaria; species Grallaria varia. The sequence continues at coordinate 91,821 of VWZG01010250.1, forward strand.
TCATTAAAGTCCACTTGGGAGCCTGCAGCTCACTTAATACACTATTTCTTATAGCAAGCATTATTAAAGTTGTCTTTAACTTTCCATGCTGTCCACAACTGAGATTGTTCTAGTCTGGAGTTCAAAATTTAAACATTCTTCTTACTATTGTCATATCTATGCATTCAACACTGATTGTAGAAATGCCCCCACATAAAGATGTTTTCTAATAAGTTATGAATGTTTTCCCATCTTTTTCAGTCCCAACTAAATATAAAACTGAATCACTTCCCTAGTAAAATCCATTATCAACCAGCATTCATAACTGTACAGCTTCTTCTAAGGACTTTATTATTATTGTTTTTAAACACTCATTATCTCAAGCAAAGAAGGTGATACCCACATTAAACTTCAAAAACAATAATGGGGTCAAATTACAGTAATTCTTGAAACGGTGCTGTGAGAGCTACCTGCACAGTCAACAACCTCAGTGGATCAGACCACACGTGACTGTTTCATCCCCTCTGGTACAAGGGTGCGAAATTGGCCTGAGCAGGTAATTAAGCCCTTACCCACGAGTATGATGAGTCTGTTCCGGTCTGTTGGGTGCCGCTGGTACCTGACCACCTCTTCATACGGAGCTGCAAGGGTGCTGTAGCAGCTGCTGGGGCAGCGGCTGTAACACGACTGCTGGGTGGTCCGGGATCTCCTGCGACACAGGCGCATACTCCTGCGGAAACCAGCTGTGAGGGCAAACACATCAGGACTGGAAAATGCACCCGAGATGGAGGCACCAAGTTCTTTAGCCCAGAGTCTCTTTCTAAGCCACAAACATACTGCTTTTTTTGAGCTTTCTGCAAGGTGAATGTTAGTGCATTTCATTGTTGCACTTGATATGACAGGTTGGTAGAACTTCTGAGCATTAAATGACAGCTAAAGAGTAGGCAAAATCCCACTGAAAGCCACCTGAAAATTAGTCCAGAATTAAAGAACACCAAAGATCCCCAAAACAAGCTGAAGGAGAAGTTTCTGACTACATGAAGCATCGCTAGGGAACAGATCAACTCTTTTGAGAGTGTATCTTGTTCACTCCCATGAAGCAAATCAGGAACATTTGCTCCAGCCTCCAGCGTGTGTATTTTAAAGGTTTAATATCAGGGATAGACTTGTTGCTCCACTTTACCATCCAACTCTGAAAATTTCACACATAGGTCTGCTTTTCTAACAAAAACCCTCATGATTATTCTCAATGGATGACAAACAACAGTATGCAAAAATAATCATGAAGTCAAATTTATATAACAGTGGACAAGACTTGGTAGAAACCTAACAGGAAGAGAGATTTAAATGGAGATAATTAGCATTATTAGGAGGAAAGAGACATCTTGAAGTTTGGAAAACAGAGTAAGCAGAATTGCATTTAGTAAGTCTTTATCTGATATAGAAGCATTTAATAAAAGATATAAAAGCATTTAACTTCAGACAAGCACTTAATCTAGATGAAGCCCCAATTATCTTACTTATCTTTAGTCACTGCATACCAATAAAGACTCGTTGACCAAATTCACCAAATTCTTCCTCTTCTAGAATACAAAGAACAAATACTCATGAAATAAAAAAGAACAGTGAAAGTTAAAAAAGTAAATGGGTAATAGTTATTGCTGATCCCAAATGAAAAAGAGTTTCAGTAAACATATGGAAATACTATTCATAATATAATTTTTTTAAAGTACAATATTCCATAATATGAAATATTAAAATATTTCACATGACCAATGACCAATTCAAAAGGTCGATATTTCTGTAAGAGAAAAAGTAAACTTAGAAAGTCTTGATAATTTCTAAATTTGATTTGAAACTCAGCATTTTGTTTCATTCCTAAAATAACTAGATGCCAGACAAGGTTTTGAAATTGAAATTAGTGAAAAAAAACCTCCACAAAATTAAACTTTTCAGGTGAAACCTAGCTTAAAAGAATTTCTAAGTTAAAACAATAACCAACAAATCAGTACCTCATCATCAGAAACAAAAAAATTGTCACTCATTTTCTGCCCAATAGCATGTTTGGAAAATGCAACTTGCATCTGTGCTCCAACATGTCAGCCTCATCTATTTCTTCTGGTCCTTGTCCCCATTTTCATGCTGTTCCTCATGGAGCCTTTACTACTCAGGTGAGACTTCTAAAACTCTGCATGAATTAAATCTCTCTCATAAAGCTGAAAAATGCCAATTTCCCAATAGATCAATACTCTGAATGTTTAGAAACTATTTTAGAAAGGTGATTTGAAAACATATAACCAAGGAAAAAAATGTGTCAGTGTTTAGCTTTCTTTTCAAAAAGGACTCCTAGTTTCCCCCTAATCCTGCATGTAGTTATCCAAGCCCAGTATTCCCTTTAGGCCTTATTAAGCAAGAGTGAGATACAAAAGACATAGGCACATCTTTAAAAACAGTAATTGTTCCAAGGGAAGAACATTATTTTCTTCTGCAATGTGTGAAATGCTTTTAGCATTAGAGTCTTTGATTTACAGTTCTCATAAGCATGCAAGTATCAAAACAAAATCAGATACATATTACTTACTCTTTCACATCTATACACTTCACTACTTGCACCTCTACAATACAGTTTTATTTCTCGATTTCTATATGTACTAAAAACTTGCTTATGACTGTAGAGCAAAACTACTTGGCACAAAACTGTTCATTCAGGGCAATGTTAAGAGTACTGTTCAGCTGACATATGCCCACATAATTTCAATCTTCAGATCTCTTGAGCCATCATTCAGTAATTTTAGGTATTTCTACTTTATCTATGCTCTGTTCTATGGTATTGGGGTGCAGTGTGGAATCCTACAGGGAACAAGCAGTTCAGCTACTGGGTGTTTATTCCTGGTAAAGCAATAAACACAGACAAATTCTACTAGATTACTGCTTACAGGAGACAGGGAGAAAAAAGTGTTACCTTCCTTAAGCTCCTCTGCACATTCAGACAGAGACAGACATAAAACGATTAGTTTTGAGAAGACACTCTATACTATGATTTTTTTTAAAAACCCAGCCAGCATTGTCCAATGCATTTAGGGAATGTAGAAACCAGGTACTGTAGACTTTAAATCTAAAATATGCCTCCGAGTATGAATTCTCAATTCCCAAAGAATGAGACTCAACTGCATTATCTATATCAGTATTGTACTGCAAAATACATCTACAACTACTGGTTAAAGTAAAATGTAAGAGAGCAAATACTTGTACCCTTATTCCTCTGACTGTCTGGATACAGCAGAGCTGACTCAGCACTGAGCAGTGAATAGGATTTGCACCAGTAATCCCCAAGTGCAGCCCTCAGAAACATCCTAGCCTGAAAACAAAAGACTGCCCTGGAGACCTGCAGGTTCTGCCTTAAAAGCTTTGGGCATTGCTTGAGAGGTGGAAGAGAACAAACCACCTATGATAAGAGAAGAAGATGCACCTGGCAAGTAGGGACCTTGTGGAGAAGGGCAAGTGTAACATTGAATGACATTTTCTCCACAAGATTATCAAATATTTTAAATCAGAAATTTAGCAGTAGATTGAATGGGAAAATAATTTATTGTAGAGGCTTAAGTTTTGCAGAACTCTGAACATGCTGTAAATAAATAGCTGTTTCCTACATGAAAAATAAAATCCCCATATCAGCTTGGTTAAAAAAAATGTACTGATTGTGTGTTTTATACATAAATAATTAATTTTCAAGCATTTTTCTGTTCTGTATGCCATCCATGCACACAATCAGGAATCCAGAACAGCTTTCTTCTTCACCACATCAATTCGTACAGGCACTTGGGATTCAGGCCTCCATATTACCCTAAAGTAATCCAATTATCCACTGACATCAGTGCAGCCCCTGCTGTCACAGCTTGCACGGGTATAGCTGAGTAGGATTTGATGAACAGATCTGGTGCTGATGCACGAGAAGAAACACTCACACTTGTGGGTAACTGGACAAAAACCTTACTGCTAAGGCAATCAGAGAACAAGATGAAAACTTAAGGCAACAAGGTTTCACATAATGGCTTTTCAAGCCAGAATGGTTTCTGAAGCAAAAATGACATTTTGGTTTTTGTCACCTGGTTGTTTTTGAGACATTTGCATGTCTCTGCACACCCTTCTCTCAGCAGAACAATAGCAAGGGATCTAGAGTTAAGTCAGAGGAACTTACCTGACTCAAATGTTTCTTCATCTTGTTTAGTTGTCCAGAGAGCAAAGATATTAATTCAAAATTTAATTATTTTCCTTCTAAAGAATTTCAGAATCAGAGAACAGTTTTCCAGCTCCTTTCTGTCAGTCTTTCCCCAGTTCCCTCTACTCTGAGGTGGCAAAATACAACTCACCATACTTGAATTAACTGTCTCTCATCTCTTTCCACCCAGTCCTACAGGATAACATCCCTCCATGAGAACTGTCTGAATTACCCTGGGAGAAGGAAGAATGAGCTGTGTTGCTTTAGGGAGCAACTCAAGTTAACAGTGTTCACATGTAAAAACCTATTCTCACCCAGTGCCTAAAAACCTATTCTCCTGAGATCAGTTTCTTGACAACGAATCTGTGGGTTCTCCAAGACTACAATAATCTGTGGCATTAAATATAAAACAGACTAAAAACTATGGCAACATAACAGCCACAGTCCAAAACCTGAATCAAAGAGGTTGGATCTCATTCAAGCAGATATTTTTGCAGTGGTCCTCTTTTCAGCACAACACTTGACTATAAGCACTGTACACTAGAATTGCAAACAGCTCATTTTAATGCACTAATACTGGGTGAGGTTTCCAGGGTATGACAAATAGAATTTTCTATCATTAAGTTCACTAGGAGAATGAGTGGTTTTATCTAGGAAATAGGCTTTTAACTAGTTACTGCCTTAAAGCAAATAAAATAATCTCCAGTGAATTCAGTTACCTGTTTCCACACACTTCTCATCAATCTGCATGTCGTCCTCTGTGGATTAACACAAGGGAAAAAATTCATCTGAATCAGAAAAACACTGGGGAGGAAAAACAACCTTACAGATCTTACATGATTGAACTCAGACATCAGAAAGAAAATGTGAGTTCAGATCATCCTACATTTAGACATATTTAAGGATTTTAACTGTTATCTCCAGTTTACTGATGTTCCTTGTCTTCAGTGACCAAAAGACTCTTCTTAAATGAGTGCTCTGAAGGGCTTGTGGCAGAGAGGCAAAAATGCCTAACTTGAATTCTCCTCTTGAAATAATTAAAGACTTTGTATGGCTGTCAGTCTGTATATCCAGTATATCTATTTATTAAGTATTACTGCAAGGGAATAGAATTTTCTGTCCTATAGCTTTTAAAAGTCTTATCTTTCCAAAAAGCTACACATAAGGAAAGGGTTATGTTTGGTTGATTTTATTATTACTTTTACAAGGAAGAAAAGGAAAAGATCAATTCAGCTCCCTCTCAATCCTCAGCCCACATCAATTCATGTCCCTGAAATTTGATCACATGAGCCTCAGCAACCTCATGGGCTCACCATACTGCACTGTTTGTGTGTTCTGTTCCTGTGTGCCCCTACAGACAGGCCCAGTAGGAGCTATTTTGCAGATACAAGGCAGTTGTCAGTATCTGTCAACCCCATTCTGCCCGTATGCATCCTTTAAAGAAATACTGTCTTGGAGCTGCTCAGGAGAGAAAGAGGGAGAGGAAAAGAGAAAGAGGAGGTGTTGTCTTTTTCTCCCCAAAGAACCCATCCGAACTGTCAGTTCCCTAATAGATAATGCATAGCTAAAGTTTCCACTTTAAGACAGTGTGAGCATCAACATTCCAGGTGAAAAAAGGCTGAATTTCAATTATGTTAGGCACATAAAATGCCAAGAACTTGGGTTTCTTTTGCATGCATTTATCAAAATGCCTCATTTCTGACAACTTTTTAAACAGCCTTTAAAACCATGTGTTATGTTGGTTCCAGGTACAGAAATGCTGTCCAGACATGATCTCCTACCTTCTTCCACAGTGCTTACTGCTCACAGCATATCCATTGAAGCAGTTAAAATGCAATAAAGTTATGGTGAAAGAGAGCCTCAGCTCTAACAAACAAAGCAATCAGCCCAAGAAGAATCCTAGGGATTGAAACACACTCCCTCTGAGATTTATCACAAGAGAAAAAGCTTGTACTTGCATAAAGAATCATAGAAGAAAATGGGGAGAGAGAAAACAGGAAAAACATTTTTTTGTCTGGGAACAATTACATGTTTACAGAAAGTTATAGTTGGCAGAGGATAATATTTCTGGATTGTTACCACTTTTGTGATTTTCACTACTAAAGGGCAGCATAGCTTATCTTAGATCTCATAAGGAACTTCTATCTTTCTCTCAATAGCTTTGATGACAAAGAAACATTCTAAACACTGCACGGCACTTTTCAGTGCAGAACTGGTATCTGTGTCCCCAGAAAGCCAGGATACAATTGTCACCTCCAGACTTATTTACACCCTAGAGAGAACTGGCTCTTCAGAAGAAGGTTAATTCACAGCTTCTCTTACAGCCAGACCAGAGGCAACAACCTCTCCCCCCCCGCTCCAGTATTCCAGGTACAATAATCATTAAGCATTTGTTTTTCTGGGGATAGTTAACACACTTCCGAGGTTACACTATGGCTCCAGAAACAATGTCTTTGGATCAAACTGAATTGTATGAGCTTCTATTTCAGTATCCCTGAAACAGAGACAAGATCTTTCCCATTGTACCATTCAAGCAACTTTTCACTCACATATTGATGATTTGAGACAGAGATGAGGCTGGAAGGGCTGAGACCACCAGAATTCTCGCTGCTTCCTATGTAAAAATAAATTTATCACAGTTAAAGAAACAAAACAGTCCACAAGCACATTATGCTCCAGTCAGATTCACTGCTTATGCACAAGATCAAGCAGTACTGAGCTGACAGAGGACAACATGAATTTAAACATTACCAATGTCTGAGCCCACTGCAAAGTCCGGAAAGAAAGTGCCATGCTATCAGGACTATTGAAAGGCAATTTCCAAATCAGCAGCCAAGAAGTATTTAGAGTTTACATAAAAGGACAGGAAAATAAGCCATACTGTGGTACAGACTCCTAGAAGTAGAAGAGCCTGCTATTGCTGGGGTAGTAGTGCTACTGCCCCTGTTGTGACAGAGCCTGCTGTGTACAGCCTGAACCACAGCCCAGTTTGATTTCAACTTTCGCTATACAGACCACAGGTGAGTTTGTTACAGTACAAAGCCAAGCTTATCATCTGCAATTGCACAGCCTTATGTTATCCTGGGGGTAACACAGACAGGACCTGTGGTTAGAGTATCACCTTAAAAAGTGTGCTACAGTGGTTTAAGAACGGTGATTCTGAAAGCATGGAGTGTAAAAATAATGGGCTATTTATGCAGAAAAGAAGAGGCAAGAGATCCTTGTTCTTTCTTGAGTGTTTTGGGGGGGGGAGGTGTTTATCTCGCCCTTCTTTTAATCTGGTCTACTCTGTTTTGATTAAAGCTGAAGATGTCACTCATGCCTCACAGGACATCTTTTTTTCAAAAAAGTATGCTTTTAGTATCCCACTCTTCCCCCCCCCCCTTTTTTTTTTTGATCATGATGGTCCTTAATAGTCAGGGCCATCCATTTCCACATGTCTTTCAGCTGCGACACTCTGCTAGATGTCTTAGCAACTGGCATAGGGACTAGACAGATGCTGCCAACTTCTTAGGTGGCAATTTAAGATGATACAGGTGCTTTCAAAAGCTTATTCTCACATAAGTGCTCTTAAGGGAAGGAGAGCAAGAAGCTTGAGAACAGAAAGAGGAAAGATGTTTGTCAGATGTAACTCTGAATCTTACTGCTATAAAACTTATGAAAATTTTAAATTACAAAGTCTGAGTAACTAGCTAATTTTTGGAACAGGAATCAGGAAAATTATGAATTCTTTACCTTTTAAGAAGATGATTTGACGGTATAAGTCCAGCACAGGCACTGAGATCTGAGACTTTCCTGGCCTGCCACCAGAGAGCATCATTCTGATCCACAATCTGGAGTATTTCACCCTTCTTAAAAGCCAAACCTGCGTCAGCACATGGTATGGCAGGATCTTGCAAGGGCCAGTAATCTGCCATTGCTCGCACATAAAGCTGGTAAAGACAACATACAAGAGTAAGAGCAACACAGGTTTAGAACAGATGCAACACAAGCTTTAAAATCACAGGGTCAGATATTGCGGCAACTTCAGTGAATTAATGACGAAGTCAAGTTTTAAAAACCATGTCAAGCCCCAAACCCTGTCCGTTCATTAAGGGGGGAAAAACAATTAGTCTCATACATTATGAAAAGAATTTGCCTTCAACCTGTAGTCACTCTGAAAATGCCTTCATTACATAACTACAATTACACTTACTCTCTTTACTGCTTCAACAACAACATAGTGATGTCAGCTGAGAGGTGGCCATAAAGGCAAGGTAACCCTTTAAGGTAACACTAATGAACTTCTAGGCAACACCATTTCTTTGTATCACACAATTAGGCATTATTGCAGTAATTGTTTGCAGTAACAATCTGGAAAAAAGAAAAAGAATGTTTCTTACTGTTGTTTGGTTGCTGACAGGCCGATCAGAAACTGGAATTAATTTGAACATAATTGTCCCCTGAGACAGGGCCTAAATTATTAGAAAAGGATTAAAATATGGTTGGTATTCAACATAAATGATCAAATACCAGCTGCACAGCTTTGAGGTTACTACAATGTGTGTATTACAGATAGAATTTAGGCAGAGTCAATGTGACAATACTGTATTTTTTCCAAAAGGAAACTCAAGAGTAAAATCTCAAAGTTTTGCTAAATCTTTTTAATTTAATCTAATCTGTGTTTCTGTATACATATATATAATTTCAGCATTAACTCATACCAAACTTTTCCACTGAAAAGTTCTTTAAATTAGCAGCAGGGTCTGGTTAGACAAAGGATGTAAAGGGGGGAGGAAAAATATTTAATAATTAATCATTCCAATAGAGTTTGTATTTCTTATGCCTAGAAACAGTACAGCCAGGGCAATTATACATAGACTTGATAGGATTACATATAGAAATACCTCGCTGACTGGCACTTGACACTTTGAAGTGAAGAACCCTGAAAAACTGTGGGCAAAATGACAAAGAGCAGAGACATCTCAACAGATTTCTGCATGAGAATTTTGACAACAGTAATTATGCTGCTCTTTTTTGCAAGGCAAGGTATGATCTTACAAGCACATTCACTCTGCTTTAGTGCATTTTGTATCATGGACTCTCATTAGAGCAGCACCTCTCTACTACTTTCTTGTGGAATATTAATTGAGTGGCACTTCCAGAAAGAATTATGAATCAGTAGTCTGAATAAATTAGCATTTTTCCCAGAAGCTACAGGTGGAACAATCATAATTAAGTTAACTTCTCTCCAGAACAGGAGTCAGATTTAATTCTGGTTTCATATATTCTGTTTTCATTAACAGTTGTGAACTTCATCCACAGTAAGGAAACAATCTGAATTTTCTGTTAAAAATTTCAGATTTTCTTCTCTAAGAGAGTGTGTAAAAGAGAGCACATAAAGATAATCCTAAGGTACAAAGTAGAAAAATATTTTCAAAATATTAAATACCAGAATATTAATAACTTGTTCAGGCTCAAGTCCCTCAACAGGAACTCCATTTACTTCCACCAGTTTGTCTCCAGCATACAGCAACCCTACAGTGAAAACAAACATGAAAGCAGCAGCTTTATCACAGCATGCATTATCTTGGGTGCACAAGGCAGGGTCACACAGACATACCACAGGTTTGCAAGTCAACATTAAAAGTTTCCATACACCAGGTATGCAGGAAGGCATTTTGGGTTTAGGCTGCACTGCCCCTGGAGGGGACTGCAGACTTCTGTGAGTCACAAGAAGCTTGTATGCTTCAGTTTTCTCATTTCCTCCCACCTTCCCCTCACAACAGCTTTACAATCTACTGACTAATTGCCTTGAAATTAGCCTAAACATTTTAATACCGCTCCATTTCCCAAAGAAACCTCTGAACCTCTTCTAGCCTAACCCATTATATTAATAGCCCATGAGACTTGGAATCAGACCCTTAAAAACTCCAAGTGCAGTGGGAAGTCTTGGGACTCCTCTCCGTCTTTTACATTAAAACCTTCACAATATTGTTTTCTTTTCCATTTTCCTTTAACTCAATTAAAACATTAGTCAAACTAGGAACTTAATCAGCTATTTTGTACAAGCTGGGTTTTCTTCTCTATACAAAGTCCAGAAAACACTAAAAGGAATGATTTTATTATGATTACAGTTGAATTTTACTTCTGATGTTTTACATTTTAGTGGCATTACATTTCCTAAGGGACATGGAACACATTCAATTCTAGGATGACAAAGTAGTAACATTTCCAAGGAAACTCCTTGGAAGATTGCTTGGCAATTAATTAAATATTTAGTAGACTAGTGTCAAAAAGTATTACTACATATTCCTTAAAGCCCATTATCTTGTAGAATCACAAGCTACTGACATTTTCCATTTGTCCATTAGGAAATGAGCTGCTGGTGTTCATACTGCATTGCAATTTGGGATACCCAGGTATTGGTGCCAAGAATACATATTGAAAACTAGGTTTGTATCTCAACTCAGGCTCAAACAGTACATTTTCTGAAAATTAATGAAGCCACAATCAAAGTCACTGCAACCTATCACTATTTACAGAGCTGCCCAGCACACACAGCTTCTTGCTCGGCAGTGGAAGATTAATTGTAGAAGCTAAGCTATTATCTTACTTCAGATACCTAGTTTTCAAGTTCGTTTTTATGTATCACTTTGTTTCAAATTCCACATACCACTTCTGTCTGCCAGCCCCCCATGGATCACACGAGCAACCGTGATGTCCCCTGTTATCTCATGGCGTTTAATGGTGGCACCCTGGCAAATAAAAGCAAAGAAAAAAACCACTGATCACTGAAGGACCCCAGCAAGTTTCCTTTCATAACATAAGTCTGATCTTCACAATAACTAAAAGGCATTGAAAGAATACAGCTTGTTAACCACAGCATGGATATAGTGATAATGTGTTAGTATTAAATCTTCAACTTCCATCACACTAAAATAACCTCATTGATAGAAAAGGTTTCTTACAGTCAATCTCCAATATTACAGCTATCTTTTCCTAAAACAGATTTGCTAAGCTATACAATGTTTGCTGCTTATAAGCACAAATGATTTCTAAAGAACTTCCAGAGTCTCTCCTCCCTTCCTTTCTACTTTGATCAAGGGAATAGCTCTAAATCCAGTTTGGTTTTATCTCTTGTAATGACAATGCATCTTCCAAATATTCAAACCCTGAGCAGACAAGGCTCTGAACATCTACTGTTGTTGTACCTGCACTGTGCAGGGCTAGATTGTCCCCACTAAGGTGCTTTCCAACCTCAACAATTCTTGTGATTCTGTAACTGGACAAGAATGCACACAATCTCTGTGACATTCCTGGAAAGAAACCAATATGCACCAGATGCATTACCAATGCTTGTCTAAGTTAAAATAATTTGACAGATACCAGCAAGCTCCCTCACCAGAGGCTGGTTGTTCTTCACCAAGCAGACAATCCTCATAGCTTCTTCATTCTCAGGTATGTTGTCTGGCAGCGGTGGAAGGGTTGGTTCAAAATCTTTCTGGGCCACAGTATCATGAGCAGATAGCAAGGCCTGTTAAAAAAAAACCCAAGCACACTGTTAAAAAAAAACATAAGCAAAGGTCATACAATAGCAGAGCTTTATACAGTGACTGGTCAGAAAACAAAAATCAGTAAGTTCCTATGTGAACACAGATCCCTTGCACACATTGACATGTTCCTCTTTCCACTTGAAAACTTACACTAGGAAATAAAGTTTTAAGAACAGTTCCTCTCTGTTCTTCTTCTGGAAAACTTACAAAAGATGTAACATTTATATTTGGAGCTCTAGGATAAAGACTGCAGGCTTTGCAGTTTCAAGGAAAATTCAGTTTTACATGTCTGCATCAACTGCCCAGAATTTAAAACTTTGTAAGAAGTATCTTTCAAATATAGCCCTTAAATAAGAGGCAGTCTATTGCAAGTACTTCAGGTACACAGTCCACATTTGATTTCACAGCCACGTTAGTTCATGTCTCTTCTGGCTCCTTTGCCAGTTCTTGTGAACAGCTGCCCATCCATTTCCATTCCACCTGCAGACAGATCTATGAGCAAACTTCTCCTTTCCTTATGCAGCACTTGCCTTGATGTGTGGAGCACGCAGCAGGCGCCTCAGCTCTTTGATCTCTCCAGACTGAGGGGCTTCACGCAGCAACTCTACCACCTGATAAATGTAAGAGAGAAGGCATGGAGACAGATTCTGGAGGACAATTAATTCAGAAAGCTCTACACAATTTAGAGGAGTATGGCATGGAGACAGTGTTAAGTCCCCCACGTTCTATGACTCAGAGGATGTCCATATGGTTCGCTCTAGAAAAGGACAATGTGACCACAGCCGTGCAACACTCAGCCAGGCTTAATTTAGTTCAGGCACAGTGCCATGTGCTCTGAATTAGTTTTTGCTCACAAACCTCAACCAATTTCATCACTAGTCTCCGTTTGTCTACTTAGTCATTAACTTTTCCACTAATTTAAAGAGTAAGAACTTATCAGCTATTATGATTAGAAAAATCTAAAAAGCTTTTCAATACCCTCATGTCTGACTGCTTGACTGTAGCTATAACACTGAACCATACAGTTACATGGAAAGAAAAACACTGGTTAAAACAATTGCTGTGTGTTCATTACACTGGCCAGGACTTGTTTAGTCCAGCAAGCACAGCTGTACACATTCCTCATGCCCCCCTCTTAAGACAGTCAGGGTTGTCGAGTAGTTTTACAAATGTGCAAGGACAGAATCTTTTGATTTTATACAGTGTTCTCTGACCTGAGACACAAGATAAATACCAGAACACCTATCTGCATGTGAGTTAATTTGGTATGAGTAAGTAAAGCAATAAACTCACCTCACGACTCAATGCACGTGCCTGCAGCGTGACAGGAACTGGTCTTTTCCCAAGATAGTGTTGGAGGCATTCATAAATCTGTTGCAAGCCATGACAGACAAGACAGTGCAATGACAACATGGATCTGTTCGCATGATTATACAGATACATACCGGACAACATTGTATCTCTAGAAATTTCTCTGTCCAAGTAGAGCCCAAGAGCTTGCAATCTAAATCCTTAATGTCTAATGCCTCTGGAACTGAGTCTAGAATTCATTGCCTTTATATGTTATCAGCTAGCTAGATAACTGTAGTTTTGAATTTTCTGATAAGAAAAGCTGATTATGCAGATCAATAACCTGATAGTGTTGGTTCTCTCATACATAGCCTGTTTCCTTCCTCTAGTTGCAGGCATAATTAACGAAGTAAATTTAATTTAAACCAAAACAAATCGCTGTATTTAAAATGCCCTTATGGACATTATTATCCACTATAAGTTTTTCTTCTTTAAAATTTAAAAATTTTAAAAATCCTTATTAGAGGAAAAGCAGAATTTACACAGGGTTTGTTTCAGAGGTACAATTCTGCTCAAGATAGAAACATCAGTCAAAACTGTTCTCTAACAACATAAAATCTTCAACTTCATATCAGATCAGTGAGATGTAAAAACATAAATAAAAAACCATAATTCCACAAGCCAAAAAGTGGAATTCATAGTCACATAGAGATTTAAGAAAAGACAGCTGAGCAACACTTTGTTCAGCCTGTGTCTCTGTCCCCTGGCCTTAGTACAGACATGTAAAATAGAAGAGTTTAAATATCTAGGACATTACGCAAGAAAATACTATTTTTTTTCCTTTAAAGTAAAAGTGGTTTTGTCTACCTTGACTGCTGATGTTAGGATTGACTTTGGGACTGTTAGAACTTAGTGTAAATATGCATTTATTGTCCTGATATGGCAAAATGAAGTAGCTATTCCCTAGAGACTGTTCTCTAGCTAACCTTTGCTTTCACAACTGCATATTACTTTACCTTAAAAAGTGCTTGCAGCCAGCGAGATCTGAGCAGGTCATATAACATGCCAACGCCATTGACATCTCTCTTACAGAGCAAACTGAGTTCTTGCAGCACTAGAGTCAGAACATGAGATATACCTGAGCCCAAGAAACAGAAAAGCGCAAGACACTTCAGTACAAAGAGAAGACCAACCAAAGCCAAACAGTGACCCAGACCTTGAAAAAACACCTTTCCTCAATTTATACTCCCAAAACTCACAGACATTTTCTGTCTGCTTTGCTTTTTTCCCTGCAATCGACGCTGTTGCACAAGAGTTATTTTACTATGTTATTAACCAGCAGGGTTAGGTCAACGCTAACAATTCTCAGACCTGTGTGAAAAACACACAGGGAATCGCACATGTATCAGTCTGGGTTCAAGCCTGTACCTCCTACTGAGAAGAGGTAAAACATCAAAAAACCCTTGACTTTATAAGCCGGAAACAAATGCCAGGTATTCTCTTCTAGATGTTCTATTAAGTTAACTGCATACCACTACTAAGCACCAAGAATCATTCCAATTATTAAGTAGTAATGCTTTAGTCGCATTCATCTCTCTCATGACTCAATGGAAGAAGAGTTACAGAGACCAAGGAATGATACTTTTTTCCAAAGAGAAAGAAAACTGGGAAAGAGATGCAAAAGTTATGAGTACCATTGTCTTTACTGCAGACTGTTGGCACCTCCATCTTCTCCTTTATTCAAGGAGATTCCACCCCCTTTGAGTACGGCATTCACACCACGTAGGTTTCACAAAGATAGATGCTGAACTAGGGAAAAGAGCACACTCATCTCAGAATACTGTCACATATTTTAGATTGATAAGAAAGCAGAATTTAAATGGGGAGGGGGCGGGAATAATTCATATTTAAAATGCACATCAGGTTGCAAGAACAAATTAAGTACATGGGTCCCACCTATAAGTTCAGCCATGTCCAAAATGCAGACAGATGGATCTTAACTGCTTTATGACT